>JAUCMU010000097.1:5600322-5624948 GCA_032275025.1 Enteromius treurensis | reverse complement strand
TCACTTTTATACATAAATAATACCCTGATTTGTGGTTTTATATAGTTATCAGCAAAACATCAAATTAAAGAAGTGTTATTTTTTATCCGATTAATGATTAATAGAAAAAATAATCGCCCAACTATTCGATTATCAAAATAATCGTTAGTTGCAGCCCCTAATACAAACAGAGGTATGTTGACCACTACTGCATATTAAATAAAACCATAAGCATTGTGTACAATAAATATTTTAAACAGAAGTATGCAACATTGTGTTTGCGTCAGGGTATTATAGTTAACTAATACAAAACAACATTTACACTTGAAATAAAATAAACTTAAAGTGAGATACATTAAAAAATAAAAATTATAAATAAATAAAAAAAACTTAAATGTATTTTATTTAGTTAAACTTAAAAAAAACTAGTACAATTATTAAAAAATAGCAATAATATTAATTAATAGCAAATATTATTACAAATATTAATACAATCTATAATTGTATCTCAGTTATAGGTAAAATAACTTATATTTAATAAAATGGTTCACATATTGTCATATTGCATGTGTCAAGTTTTAAGATTTCTTTTAGAAGAAATTTACAAGATTATTACTATTACATTTTCGTGTAATTTATATATAGAAGTATATAAGTATCTTTTATGTATAAACACATAAATAAATACATGGTGCGTGTGTGTGTTTATATATTCATAATAAACATACACAGTACACACAAATATATTTTGTAAACAACTTTTATTTTGGATGGGGTTCATCTTGATTAATCGTTTAACAGCACTTCTGTTACATTTGTATTACTTATAAATGTATATAGTCCCAGATTAAATAAACTGTAAATATATAAAGACATATAAAGAAAAATATATATTTTTATATAGATTTAGATATAGATTTTTATATAGATATTAATTTACTATTTATTTAGACGTTTATGCCTCACATTTGTATATGGATAGAAAAAAAAGAAAGAATACAAGAAAATATGCAAAAGTATATATCTGAAAATGTCAGATGCATTGCATAGCTTATCCTAAATGCAGGTATTCTGTGCATACTGTGCTCTGTAAACATGCTATATACAGCAGAAATGGTAAGTTTATTAAAAACAAAACACATTATGCAGTATACAGTATCTACTGCAGAGCACATAGCCTTTATTGCTAGTTTCTTGGGTTTGTCTCTGGGTTTGGAAGCATGTTCATGCGCCGTGTCTGTTTGTTTATGCTCTCAGCTGAATGTGCCTCAATGTTGATGTTACACTACAAATTTAAGGTTCCCCTGCCACACATGCACAAACACACATAAACACACAAACCCCTGTCCAAACAGTCATCTGACCACGGCTGCGGCTCTCCGAGAATCCAGTCCATTAACAGACTGAGCGACTCAACTTTCTGTGGTGCGGACTGTACTGCCCATGAGGGCCAATGATGCGGGGACCCATTTTATATCTGATCGATATTTATTGTGTTCCTCCTGCTGTGATGACAACACAACGGCCTGCAGTGGTCAAATGTTACTTTTTTGCACCTGCATTAAGCAGTGGTCAATTAATATTGTTTTTTTTGCAGCCCATGCCGATATCTTGGAAAGCAGAGTGGCCAATATAAGTGTATTTATTTTAACTAATATTTAAGAAATGTGAAATATTTGAGTTATTAAAAAATGCATTCGTAAAATAAACATACTTTAGATGACAATGTATGAATAAATCAAATGCACAAAGCACAGCATAGTTTGAAATCATGAATTTAATATTTAAAGCATTCAATTTGCACTGGATGTCATTTAGAGAACATGCGATCATGCAAGATACACACACACACACACACTTCACAAGATCTCAACTAGATTCAAAACTAACTCTGCAAGGTTTGTGAAATTAAATGTTCATTAGCCATTCAAAGATATATAAATGCATATTTGCTGAATTGACGGCAAGCGAAAATGTATTCATGTTTGCCTTTATAATACTAATAATATAAAAGCAATCATTATAGTATGCATTTTAAATGCTTTGTTAAACAGTTCTATCTGATTTATATGCTAATGATAAGAGGGAAAATGTGAACACAGCACCGACAAAATAAAAGTCCCTCCTCAAATGCATCGAAGAAATTATCGGTAATACCGATATTTGAAAAATGCCAAATATCGGCTGATGTATCGGACTTGTCGACATATCGGTTGACCACTAGATAAGTGATTTGACTTAGCAACATTTCAACACCAGTTAATGTTTGTCCAGTCTGTAGTGAACGGTGACCGAAATTGTTGTTTTCAAATTGAGGAAGTTTTTTGTCCGTCACGAAGATCTGATTGCATTAGAAAGTTGTAAATGAGGAGTTACTCATAATATTGCCTTTCACAGTTTAATCTGTTGTGTCTAAATGTTG
This sequence comes from Enteromius treurensis, assembly GCA_032275025.1. Classification (NCBI taxonomy): domain Eukaryota; kingdom Metazoa; phylum Chordata; class Actinopteri; order Cypriniformes; family Cyprinidae; genus Enteromius; species Enteromius treurensis. Next base: position 5,622,547 of record JAUCMU010000097.1, on the reverse strand, counting down.
TGTTGCTATATTTACATGAGTTAGCGTGAAGCCGTCTCCTCACTCTTACTCCAGTGTGGAGTTCTAGTTTAGTTTAATTGTTGAAAATTTTCACATTTTCAGGGAGTGTGAAAATAAAAGACACAGCATGTGTGAATTCTAACACTCCCACATACTTATTAGTAGTATAAACTTTCTTGCTTATCTCCGTTTAGAGATTTTTTACCCTGGTAGTCTTTTTTTCTTTGGAGCTATTGTTCTCTTGCAGTGAATTTCAGTCATTTCTAATATATGGTACAAAATAAAATGCCAGTTTATTGATATCGTTTATAGCCTTTATTAAAGGTGCTTTTAGAAAGCTTATAAAATGTTTCTGTTTAATTGCATATTTTGCAAAAAAAAAAAAAAAAACACAGTTCACTTAAAAAAGTACATTCTGTCATTTAACAAAGCCTCGTGTCATTCCAAATACAAGATTCTTTGTTGAAATGCAGATGTAAATATTTTCAGTCAAATCAAAAAATTCTTGGATGAATTCCCAAAAGCATTTTTGCACCTTGAAGGGCGGTTAGGGAAGATTGAAAGAGAAAATTCAAACGAAAAGAGAACAGGAGCCCTTCCAGATGTTTAGAAATACAGTATGTAATTACAAAACACATGTTTATTTGCAATAGATATAATAACAGAAATAGAATATTTTTGTTGGAAGAACAGCAAATGGGAGGATGGACACTGCATTGTTCTGATAATTTTCCAGGAGAAGGTAATGTTTCAATGCTCTGTTTGCCAGGTGTGTTCTTTTGGGTTTGGAATGACATGAAGGTGAGTAAATGACCACAGAATATGTGACCCTGGACCACAAAACCAGTCTTAAGTCGCTGGGGTATATTTGTAGTAATAGCCCAAAATATATTGTATGGGTCATAATTTTAGATTTTTTTTTTTTGGCCAAAAATCTTCAGGATAGTAAGTAAAGATCATGCTCCTTTAAGATATTTAGTCAATTTCTTACTGTAAACATATTAAAACTTAATTTTTGATTAGTAGTATGCATTGATTAGATCTTCGTGTGAGAACTTTAAAGGTGATTTTCTCAGCATTTAGATTTTCCTGTACCCTCAGATTCCAGATTTTCATAGAGTTCAAATATTGCCCTATCCCTCCACGTCATACATCAATGGAAAGCTTATTTATTCAGCTTTCAGATCATGTATAAATCTCAATTTTGGAAAATTAACACTTATGACTGGTTTTGTTGTCCAGGGTCACATATATAAATGTGTTTCTTTTTCATACTTTAATTGCTATATTTACATTTAAAATTTTATTTTTCCTTCATATCCTAATCAGTCTACGTTTCACTATTGGCTTTTGCATTAAGTAAAGGTTTTACGGGCAAATAATAAGAATGGTTCCGGACCAATGAATTTAAAATAGGTTAAAATGTACAAATTTATTTAAAATGTACAGTTCAGTTCAAAAAAAATATTCAAATTTTTTATGCAACATCTTGCATATATTATCCTGTGTTTCATATAAACATATACAATAATTACATAATAATTAATAAATCATATTTTACATAGTAATTTCTGTGGTAGGGTGGTATAGTCCTTACTTAAAGAAGAGTTAAAATTAAATAACTAAAGTTAGCCTGCTATGATATTGTGATATTTAAAACATTTCTTTGCTAGTGTAGGCCTATATTTTTTGCATTTGACCCCTGAAACAAATACAAATGAAGATATAATAGCTAGAACCTACATTTCTGACTCGCTGCAGTTTTGTAAATGTTTCATTTGTTCTATATGTCTCCTGTATTAGGAAACCTTTCCTACGGTGTGCCAATGCTTTGTCATGAGAGACAAAGAAATTATATAAATATATATATATAAATTATATATATTTATCATCCGATAAAATGACATTGTTTTACAAATGAACTGAATCTAATCCCGGCGTCTCTGGAGAGCACAACCTCCAGAAGGAAAATCCAAGCACCAAAAGACTTTTCCACTAATGTCAGTTTGTAAGTCACTTTTTCAACTTTAAATTCATACATGTGTGAATGACATCTAATGTGTGTGCGCCGTGTACGATGTGTCGCCACGGCGCGTGACGCACCCCAGGATTAGACAGTTCCAGCGTGGAGGGGCTTGATTGATGAGCCCATTCCAAATGTTTTCGCGTCCAAGTCAGTGGGAGTTTGAGTTGCCTTTGCGCATCTTAATACCAAACAAAACATTAGCGTCGGATTCCCAGGGCTGGCTGCCTCTCGCTGGATTTCATTAGTCACCCCTCCACAGCACACAAATGCGCCGCATGGCTCCGGGACATGGAGAAGAGAGAGAGGTAGAGAGGGAGAGGAAGGGCAGGGGGCCATTAAGGGATCATCATCTCATCCGAGCTTCCCTACCGCTAAAGATCAGAGTGTTAGAAGAGAGAAAAAAAGAGAAAATGTCCTTATTCTTCAGTAGTTTGCTGATCAGCTCTGCTGCTCACTGTGACACCTCATGAATCTGAACCAAAATGTAGATACACATGAAATAATTATATTTTTTTTTCCAAAGGCCTCAGTTGCTATTTGCTGATTTAATTTCATGCTTTTGCAGTGCAGAGACCCACAAGATTCAGCTCACCCATCTAATAGCTATATTTAAACGATCCCTGCCACATACCCGACCGGCTCCATGAGGAGAAACACTGATCTCATTCCCTCACTAATGAGGGCACTCAACTGTGTGTTTGTCTCCCCTGCCTACTTTTCCTCCTGCCAAGCCTTGATGCAATTACACCCCCACATCTGCAGGGGGCTCCCTCCTCCCATCGGCATGAGGTTTCAAGGGGCCCTGGTGCTCCTGATTCACGGTTAATCAATCATGGTGCCTGGGTAATGACGCCCCACTGCTCCCCTAATGTCTTCTGGCGGGAGCCTCTGCCGCTGGCATTGAGCTCACGCAGGCACACATATGGCCGCTCTGAGTGAGTGACAGGACCCCTTTTGCGTGTGTGGCACCCCACACGACGGAAGCCATCAGCTCCGCACATAGACACGCGCGCTGACAACCACACACACGCGCCTCGGGCGACGAGGAGAGAGGGAGGAAATAGGGGAGAAGTGCCGCTTGGCCAGTCTTCTCACGTCAAAGTGAACTGTCAAGAACAAAGCAAGTAGGGCAATGTGATATTTTTCAAAGCAGCTTGGGATGGGGAGCATTTGGAGGCCTGTGACGCAAGGTTGTGCGACACTCAGAATTGAATTTAAACGCCTTTTTAAGTTTGGCTTCCATTCATGAACTCGAGTTGTACTGGAAATGAGGGCGCTAACGGGATGCAGAATTGCATTTCATATTTGAATGTAAGGAAGTAGATTTAAAATGAATCAGAATTCACAACAATTCATACTATATTGCTATCTTCCTATATTGCATATAACTATATAATCATTTTAAGGTCGAAAAGCAAAGCCTTTTAAAGTAAACTTTAAATATTGTCTTGAACAGAGCAATAGAGACAAGGCAGAATCAGGGTCGAGGTACACAGGCAGAATGAACATGAAACATGGGAATGATACATGGGAATGAATGCTCGGAATTTATAACCAGGGCAAATCAAGACTTTGTGGTGAGTTGAAGCTTCAGACTGGCTTTTGTGTGTGTGTGTGTGTGTGTGTGTGTGTGTGATCAGTGAAGTGAAGTGGATCAAAACCTTTAATTTCAAAGTTTCATTTTACATTCGAAGTTTTCCTAAAACAAAACAAAAAATGCGTTCTTGTCTTCGGACAACTTTTTTGATCCACTTCAAATGTTGACTACTGTAGTTAAACAGCACTTTACTTTACAGTACTTACAGTGTACTTACTCAAAAAAAGTACTAATATAAGGTTAGGTTTAGGTTCAGGGTTAATACCTTATTATTTTAATTACTACAATACAGTGGGAACGGAAAGTATTTAGACCCCCTTACATTTTTCACCCTTTGTTATTTTGCAGCCATTTGCTAAAATCATTGAATAAAGTTGCTAAAAATCGAGTTAATTTCCTCATTAATGTACACACAGCACCCCATATTGACAGAAAAACACAGAATTGTTGACTTTTATGCAGATTTATTAAAAAAGAAAAACTCTGCCTGTCAACCCTGTTCTGTCAGGTTGGATGGTAAACGTTGGTGGACAGCCATTTTTAGGCCTCTCCAGAGATGGGCTGTGGCTGGGCCATTCAAGAACAGTCACAGAGTTGTTGTGGAGCCAGGCCTTCTTTATTTTAGCTGTGTACTGAGGGTCATCATCTTGTTGGAAGGTAAACCTTCAGTCCAGTCTGAGGTCCTGGGCACTCTGGAAAAGTTTCCCTGTACTCATCTTTCCCCCGAGTGCAACCAGTCGTCCTGTCCCTGCAGCTGAAAAAAACCCCACAGCATGATGCTGCCACCACCATGCTTCACTGTTGGGACTGTATTGGACAGGTGATGAGCAGTACCTGGTTTTCTCCACACATACAGCTTAGAATTAAGGCCAAAAAGTTCTATCTTGGTCTCATCAGACCAGAGAATCTTATTTCTTAATATTTAGGACCATGTGATATTTCAGTTCTTCTTCTTTAAAAAATCTGCAAAAATGTCAACAATTCTGTGTTTTTCTTTCAATATAGGGTGCTGTGTGTACATTAATGAGAAAAAAAAGAACTTAAATGATTTTAGCAAATGGCTGCAATATAACAAAGAGTGAAAAATTTACGGGGGTCTGAATCCTTTCGTACCCACTGTATTTACACGAGGAACAGGACTGTAAAATAAAGTTCTACAAACATTACATTAAATGAGGTACTTATAAATAATCAAGTACGATAACACTTTTTGTTTATGGTTACACTTATAAGTTGCTTATTAGCATGCATATTACTAAAATATTAGCCATATTTAGTACTAATTAAGCACATAGTAATGCATTATTCTTCATGACCTTATTCTACATTCCTACCCAATAACAAAAACCTTACTATTAATAAGCAGCAAATTAAGAATTTAGTAAGGAAAAGTCATAGTTAATTTTACCAAAACAAAGGTAAAAAAAACTGTCACTGAGGCAGTATCTTTTCAAAAGCTTCACTTTTGTACCAAAAGTGTCAATATTGGTACCTTGAAGGCACATATTAGTACTTCAAGTGTATATATTAGTACCTAACAGGTACTAACCCCAGTGACAGCTTTATTTTTGAGTCTGCAGTTCCTCCTGTTTCTTATTTGTCATTCCTAGATTCCGTTACTCATATTTATTCTTTGCCAGATCAATTTTACTTGAGAAACGTAGCACATATGGCTCTAATAGCTTTTGGGTGGGTTTCTAAAATGCCCTTGTCAAAAGCCAAAAAAGACAAGAAGAAATTTCAGAGGGTAAAAAAAAGGACTATGATAAAAACTTAATTAAATTTGTGAGATTCATAAAACACGTATTCATTAAATCTATCCTATCTGTGTCTGCATGTACAGTCACATTGTGGACTGGCTTATACGGGTTGCCCATTCAAGCTGTTAGTATGAAGAGGTGCTCCTCAGGCTCAAAGCATTTGTATGCAGTATATAGAGTGGCAGAGGCCCATCTGTGCAGCCTAAAACCATCCTAATTTATGTTTCACACCTCTTGCTGCCGCCACACTTTGCATCTCATAGCACATACTATCTCTCTCTCTCTCTGTTTCTCTTTTCAGTGGCAGTGACAGTGAAGTTGCTTTGGCTGTTAAAGAGCAATCCATCATCTGTTTAGAGAGCTTCATCAACATTGTGTACATAGCAGCGCTAAAACAGAGAGGATTTATGTTGCTCAGACAGAAGCTTTTTCCAGTGCCATATGGATGAGGTATAAAATCACAAAAACCAATTAAAAGGAATAACATGCATGCATTAGGTTGTGAAAGCTGAGACAACAAAAGAGCACATTAGCAGCTCTTACATGAGCTGGTGCGCACAGTATCAGACTACAATCTGTTTCAAACCTTTTACAAAACCAATTCTTCATTTTTTTTATGGTATGAAAATCTTTTGCTGTATGCTTTTGGATTTTTTCATTTTATTGTATTTTATTTGTATTACCTCTTTCTAGCAAGATATGGATTACTGAGACTCTAAAATAGAACTGAGCCCTTACAAGAAACTGCTGTGGTACTTTACCGTGGTACTTCTATGTGCAAATACTCCAGGAGAAAATGACAGTATTCTATCATGTTCATAAATCATATATTTTGTAACCGTTACTATTAAATAAATGTATAGAAATACATGCTGGATTTCACTATTCAGTACGACTAAAATAAATAAATAAACATGTCAAACATTTGCCCTCCAAAAAAAAGTGATTAGGAATCTATGATTATGCTTATGGCTTAGTACTGATAAAGTATTTTGTGTAAATGATAGACAAATAAATAAATAATGAAACTGATCAATCAATTTAACAAAATTTGTGGCATCAAAACATTAAATTTTGTGTTCAATTACAGCAAATGCAATGTAAATGTAAAATATGAAAAAAAAAGAGCATTCAAAATTAACTATCCAATAGTGGCCAATAACTGATATGGTAGCCTACTGATGTATTGATATGATATTCATATGATGATGTAGAAAGGCAATGTCAATGGTCACTGGAAGCTTCTAAACACTGTAAACGTAAGACACCATTACTCAATAAATGAAGCCCTCATCTGCGATCTTCAAATCACAACACAGCTAGTTGACTCAATTAATGTTCCTTCCCCCTCTCCTCTGCTGTCGACAGAAAGCAATTCAACTAGGAGCTTCCTTCCTTCAATGTTCCATGAAATTGGGCCAGATTGTTGTGTCAAGTTAATTAATGTAATCCTCGTTGCATTGAAAGAGTTTCAAGTTAATAATTAGATCTGCTTTGATGACAAGACTGTATATTTAAGCAAAACTCAATAAATCTTATCTGAGATTAAGAAAGGCGTGGAAGCGACTCAGCACTGACAATACTAAACTTGTATGCTTTTATACGTAATTGTCTCTTGTACGCATGTAACCTACTAAATTAAATAGGTTGTGTATATCTGGTTCACACACTTTTCCAGTTTAAAGCCAGCACAGAACATCTCGTCACAATGCATGGTTAAAACATTGCAGGATTTGATCTGGGAGCTAGTTATAGGCTGCACCTGAACTTCTTGAGCGACCTTTTTAGTGACTTTCTATCGCCATCTGCTGGTGAGAACAGAAAATCGACACAACATAACAGAATTTTAAGGTCATTTTACATGTAAACGTTGTGTTTTTGGATGTAATTGACATTTAAAATACCAGCAGTAATGAAATTTTAAATTTCTTGCATTAACTATTTATAATATTTGCAGGCTTAAACTTATTATATTCATATTTATAGCTCCAGCAGTATAGAATGCAACTAGCAATACAAAAGCCATGGGATTGACTCATAGAAAGTGCATTAACCGTGGAAGAAAACATTTTGAATGCAATAGAATTCACGTAGGATAAAAAAATAAATAAAATGCATCTGCCAAAACAATACTGAATGTAAATTAAACAAAAACAGGCTGTGGAGCTATAATACGCTGACCTTACATTTTTATTAAGTAAACATACTTGTCTAAATTTTTAACTAGCGTCAGTGCTACAGATAATATATCATGTAGAATTATTATACGTTTTATCAAGGCTATATTGCTATACAAAGAACAAATGGTATATAAGAAAAAAAGCCGAAGACAAGACACCCAACAGAATGCAGTCAATTTAGAACTTTAATAGACATTTTGTTTACATTGATAGCTTTTAGCTGCTTGTGAAAGAAAGAACAGAACAAAGAGACATATCAAAGAACAAGGAAGCTGAACAGAATGACAGGGAACAAGAACTTCAGCATTCAACTCTTTATGCTAGCTCCTCCTCTCCCTCTTCTTCATATTCTCCCTCCTCTTCCGCAGTGGCATCTTGGTACTGCTGGTACTCCGACACCAAGTCATTCATGTTGCTCTCTGCCTCCGTGAACTCCATCTCATCCATTCCCTCACCGGTGTACCAATGCAAGAAGGCCTTGCGCCTGAACATAGCAGTGAACTGCTCAGAGATACGCTTGAACAGCTCCTGGATGGCAGTGCTGTTGCCGATGAAAGTGGCTGCCATTTTGAGACCTCGAGGCGGGATGTCACACACAGCGGTCTTGACGTTGTTGGGGATCCACTCCACGAAATAGCTGCTGTTCTTGTTCTGGACATTCAGCATCTGCTCATCCACTTCCTTCATGGACATGCGGCCTCGGAAAACAGCAGCAACGGTCAGATATCGGCCGTGGCGAGGGTCACAAGCAGCCATCATATTTTTGGCATCGAACATCTGCTGGGTGAGCTCGGGCACAGTAAGAGCCCGGTATTGCTGGCTCCCCCTGCTGGTGAGAGGGGCAAAACCCGGCATGAAGAAGTGCAGACGGGGGAAAGGCACCATGTTGACAGCCAGTTTACGCAGATCAGCGTTGAGCTGACCGGGGAAGCGCAGACAGGTGGTGACCCCGCTCATTGTGGCGGACACGAGGTGGTTGAGATCACCGTAGGTGGGTGTAGTGAGTTTGAGCGTACGGAAGCAAATGTCATACAGAGCCTCGTTGTCGATGCAATAAGTTTCATCTGTGTTCTCCACAAGCTGATGGACAGACAGCGTGGCGTTGTAAGGCTCCACAACAGTGTCTGAGACTTTGGGTGAGGGCACCACGCTAAAGGTGTTCATGATGCGGTCTGGGTACTCTTCACGGATTTTGCTGATGAGGAGAGTGCCCATGCCTGACCCTGTGCCGCCTCCAAGGGAGTGCGTGAGCTGGAAGCCTTGCAGACAATCGCAGCTTTCCGCTTCCTTACGGACCACATCGAGAACTGAGTCTACAAGCTCAGCGCCTTCTGTGTAGTGACCCTTGGCCCAGTTGTTTCCAGCACCACTCTGACCTATGATCGAAGAAGTCCAGATCATACCAGGCTCTAGAATTTATTCAACTGAATGACATAATAAACTAGACTTACCAAAGACAAAGTTATCTGGTCGGAAGACCTGCCCAAATGGTCCAGATCTTACTGAATCCATGGTTCCAGGCTCCAGGTCCACAAGAACAGCACGGGGTACATACTTTCCACCTGTCACACAAAACAGACACTTCCGATCTTAAAATTATAACTTACTTGCAAGGTATGTGTGTTTTATCATACTGCAAATAAACTGACCAGTGGCTTCGTTGTAGTACACATTAATCCGCTCCAACTGCAGATCACTGTCTCCATGGTAAGTTCCCGTCGGGTCAATTCCGTGCTCATCACTAATCACCTCCCAAAACTTAACAAAAAGAAGAAGTTAATATTTAAAATCAATACTTGTGTAAAAAGTAATACACTGCAAGTCCTCTTTTGCGCTGTTGTCATGGCAACCAGCTGAGTTAACGTACACAGAAGTTTACAGAGGAATAACAAACGATGGACATCTACAACGAGTCATATCGTTAATTATACTCACTAATATGCAATTTTCCTCAAGAAAAAGTGAATGTAACTGTAATTAATCAACTGATTTTGGTTATTTAATTAAATAAACACTACACAACATGCCCCTCGCGACCAGGCTTTTTTGTGCTGATATCGTAAATTAATACCCTTATTACTCACTTTGGCACCGATTTGGTTTCCGCATTGACCGGCTTGCAGGTGAACAATTTCCCTCATGTTGAATTGTTATGAAAAAAAGCTCTTTTTGTTCAAAAACAAATGTTGTGAACCTTCTGCCACCTCGGGTCGACTAAATTCTTCAGCGCGCAGGAACGGTTTGCAGGTTTAAATAATGCCAGCCCTAGCGTTCAAACACAGGTGGATGAAACAGACGTCGGTCATTCTCTGTCCGCTTTTGATTGGTTGAGGTGCTCGCGTTCTCATGACGCTTTTGTTTTTGATTGGATTAGAGATGTTTTAATCTGTTGTCAATGGTTACAGCGCCTAGAGATCACCTAGAAACCGTTTTGTATTGGTAACCAGATACATATTTAGAACAGCTTTTATCATTGAATAGACCTGACTATTTTCTCATTGAGAATCATGTTACCAAGCACCACCTTCAGCAAACAGTACTTGGCATGTTTGGACTTGAGTATAATTGCATCGGTAGTGTTTGCTGAAGTTCTGCACAGGAGTTTCTAGCACTTGACAGTATTTAATTTTCCAATCAATAACCATAAATCGAAAACATTTGAACACTGATTAAATTTGCATGCATACTAGGTTGTATGGCAGATATTCTTTTATCATTTATTATTATTATTTTTTATTATTATTATTTATTCTGTGTATGTTTAAACTGCTGTTCTGAACAACAATAGTATTGATCATTAAAAATAATATTTAAAACTGTAATCAGTTTTACATTTGCTTATTTTTAAGTTCAGGCATGCCAGCTCAAATAAAGATAAAAAAAGGTAATAAATCGAAGGGAGTTGCATTTGCTGGTATTTGAAACATGTAAAGCATCAATGATATGTCATGGCTGAGGGAGTTGCTTGTAAAGACATGCGCTCAAAAAACTCAAATATGAAAAATCTATTATTTATTAAACATTTATGGCTGACATGAGTCAATTTTCTTTTTCGAACTGTTAAGCAGGATCAAACTTATTTAACATATTGGGCTTGTTCATAAAAATTGTAACTATTTCCATGCTTGATTGTATGGACTCTTTTTGTCAATTTGTGTGATATCCAGTGTAAATTAAGCTGTAAAAGAGTTGAAAATCATGCATGACTCTAAATACCTCTTTATTTCCAATGTTTCCGTGTTTGCCTCATGCCTCAAGTCCTTTTTGTCCCTACAAAGTACTGAGTATTTCAAACAATGTAATTCAAATGGAAATACAAGATTTTTGGAAGAAAAAAACATAAGCCTGAATGTCCACCTCTAAAACCTAAGCCACAGAAACCCTATATTACCCACAGATTTGCAAAAATGTAAAATAGTAGCAAATATGTCATGAGAGTATGTTGCCGTCTGAAAATAAGTCAGGGTTATCTTCTTGACAGTCACCTTTTCAGGTCTTTTTTTCTGTAGGCTCAGCTCTACATGCTCAGCTCTCAGCTCAAGATGTTTGTGTCTTTTCAAAAAGAGCTCACAAGAATGTATATGTGCTGGAAAAGGTTGACCTTTTTCTAATACTGATCTATGGCTTTTAATAAAAAAATAACAACTGAATGAGAGCATGAGAAAAAGTTATTGTACCATGTGGCTTTGAAAATAATATCTTTGACCCTATTTCAGCACCTTTATTGTATTTGACATAAGCTTGTCATTATAGACAGGCACAGACAGAAACACACACACATTCACAAATATACACACAAATCCTTAAAAGCATACTTACTCAAAAGTACTTAAGTGGTTATTTCTTGCTGATGCAAGATTCTCAAATTTCTAATAGTATTTGGAAAGGCCTAATTTGTAGTGCTGAGCAAGTGGCATCGATCCATTATTTATGAGTTTCACAGGTGTCATACATCCTTAGAGGGGATTCAGTTCATGCATTCTATGACAGAGGCACAGGCTGAGCAAGCACAAAACAAAATAGGATTAATGAGGAAGACAGAATGAATTTCCACAGCAGGATGGATTGTTGCATGTTGCTGTGGTTGATGTACAACATTCAACAAACTTCGTAATAATAAAGTCTTATCAAATTTGTCAGACCACACAAAAGGCCAAAGGGCATGTTTTAAACCTAATGATCCAATAGTTTAAACTATACATAACACTGATTAAATACTGTTTCAGTTGTCACATTGCAAGTACAAAAGAGCAATAAACGCTATATAAACTATTAAATGATACCATCACTGTTCAAAAGTTTGGGGTTTAGTAAGATTTCTTTTTTAAAAATATGAAATTAATACTTTTCTTCTGCAAACATGCATTAAGTTAAATTTATGAAAAGCGACAGTGAAGACATGTTGACTGCAAAAGATTTCTGTTTCAAACGAAAGCTGTTCTTTTGAGCTCTATTCATCAAAGAATACAGAAAACAGGTTTCTTTCAACATTCAAGTTTGTTAATATCAATGAAAAAAATTATTAAGCAGCTAGTTAGAATGATTTTTGAAAGATCAGGTGACATCGAAGACTGGAGCAAAGGCTGAAAACAAAAAAAAACAGCTTTGCCATAAGAGGAATTTATTAACCAAATTAAAATATATTAAAACAGAAATCAATTGTTTTAAACTGTAATAATATTTCACAGTATAATACTATGTTTTTGATCAAATCAATGAAACCTTAATGAATATACAAAATATATTTAAAAGCAGTTACAATTCTTATCATCCCCAAGCTTTTAGTATATTTTCAAGAAATTAACTGTTAATGAGTTTTTTTTGTGTTTTTTTCTATTAGTGCATGTCCTCTGCTCAATATTCAACAGCACTCATTGAAACTAGGACACGGATGTGTGAAAGAGGATCTCCCTTAGGGATGGGGAAAGTCTGAACTTGAGAGGCTGCGTATACTGTATGCGTGTGTGTGTGTCTGTACTGTAAGTAAGGCAAAACTATGCACTGCATTATTGATTAACACTCAAGGTGTAAGAACACTGACAGCAGCTGCTTTGTGCATGTTTATGTGGACACAAATTTGTATAATGACATGGGTATAACAGTGGAAATTATAATTTGAAGGTGAATAATGAGAACATTTTCAATGTCTCTGTAATTCAAAAGGCTTAAAAAAACATACTAAATGTTTTTTTTTTTTGTGAAAATCTAAAAATGCACATAGTTCCTGTAAGGGGTAGGTTCAGTGTAGGGCAATAGCACACACAGTCTGTACAGTATGAAAAACCATTACACCTATGAAGAGTCCCCATAAATCACAAAAACCAATATCTGTGCATACACTCACACACAGTAGTGTAGTCTCTTCTGCTATCTAGAAGTAATGTTTTTTATACTGTACATTTTATTGCCTTTCCCCTAAACCTACGCCTTACACAGAATAAAGCTGTTTGAAAATCTAGATTCAAACAAATTAATTCTGTGTGATTTATTAGCTTCTTCGCCCATGGGGACCTCAATTTAGGTGTGTATTCAGGTAAAGTCCCCACCAGAATAGAAAAAAAGGTACACAGACACACATACCTACACCTCCTTTTAACTAGGAAAAAAAAACGGACAGGAACTTTGAATAAGCAAAGTGGGATATCATGCACAGTCCCTGTAGCTTTACCTGAAACTTTATGAGTTCACCTGTAATGTTTAAGGCATGTTTTCCACACACTCTGGTTTACAGGGTTTTATTTATTTATTTTAGTTTTTCTTTTGTTGCTGGTGATCCCTTTGAGGAGAGCTAGCCTACCATAACTGGAAAACATCCTCCACTATCCAAAGCCACAACAAAAACAGCTCTATAGAAACAGCTGTACTGCTATAGAAACTCTTCACACACAGAGGCCTACTTTTAGACTCATACAGTGATACATGCATACTGTACAGTATATACCGTACATTCATGACCAAGGAAACACACAACAAAGCAAATTTTTCTTTGTTTGCTCCCCAACATACACATATACACAAGAAAAACCTTTGTTCATTCTATGTTCATTTCCTTGTTCTATTGAAGTTGGAACAGACCTAAAACACATTCAAGTCAAAATTTTATTAACAAATGCATGGGTTTGAAAACATCCTCAGTGCCTTCATTGGTTATTGTCACTTGACACTCTTTTGCATACTCCTATTTTAAAAATGCCATGTTATTATGATAGTTTTCATTTTTATCTTAATTTATGTTACTGATTAGGCAGCATGTGCAAGCTTCTTTTTGGCTAACAGGCACTATATTTCTACAGAACCTAAATCCCAGTAAAGATATATCAATTTCAGGTTATCAAAGGAGTTTTTGACCTTTATGTTATTCAGGGTGAGTATTCATGAAGGAGGGCATGTAAAAATGAAGATAAGAGCTTCTCGTGTTTCGCCAGCAGCACAATGTGATGAGATGCTCATGCAACTTGACACCTTGTCTTTTTAGTTTTGCATTCCCACCTTAGCTCTCTGGGGCTGTGCAAGATAAGTGTCCACATCTAGATGCATATGTCAATGTGCATATTTATATGGGAATGAAAAATATGTGGGTATGTGTGTTTGGGAAAGAAATTAGTAAGACTACACAAGCAGATCATTTGCATTCGTATCATGTCTTATTCAGTCAAAAATATATTTTGAGATTTTATTCATACTGTATGATATATCATCTTTATATACATTATAAGTATATTTAAGTCTCTTTTTAAACATTTTAAGTCACTGTGAAGTTTTAAGTCAGGAACGAATACTGCCTCAAAAAAGTACCAAGCAATAAAAAGCAGGAAAAGTGAAACAAGCATACTGTCAAAAAGGCATTTGTGAGTTTTTGTATACGCAATACATTCAGAAAATTTTGTTTCTGTTAACATCTTGGATCATCATAATCTTGGATGATTTCTTTAAAAATTGCATTAGTAAAATGCATAAGACCTACTTCATGCTTCTTATTGAATAGATCACCTCTCAGCAGGTTTGACATTATCTTCGAAGTAGCCAGGGTTGGTGATGTTGCCAGAAGGTTTGTAAAAGGCCACAGTGATAAATTTTCCCTTTCCATCGGATGCCAGGCCGAACCCAACCTGCTCTGTAGACCTCCAGATCATCTGGGTGAAGTTACCTATGCACATATAAATCTGGTTTTCTGACCCACACTTTAATATATGGATTGTGACTTTAAGGTAATGTTATATAACTTTAACCATCATTTTTATTTTATTAATAATTTTCACATTTTATTTTAAAGATTTAACTGTTTCAAACTCTTCAGCTGATATAAGTGAAAAACGCCTACCAGTTCCACTCTGAAAGCCAGGGTTTGCAAAGTTGTACTTCACATTTTCCTTGTACCATGATTCAGCAACCTCTTTTCCTAAATTTCAAAAGTGATCAGTTGTTCTATGAACGTTGAAATTATTATGTGCAACAGTCCCTTAAGTAGGCCCATTTGGGACAATAATCAGTTTACCTGTTGGAGGCACCAAGGTGGACGTCCACTTGTATGACATAGTCTCTCCATAACCTTTGCTGCTGTTCTTTAGGGCATTAATGCTAATTAGATGTGCTGCCCAATCCTGAGCCTCTTTACTGAGGACGGAGCACAGTGACAGAGGCCGTGCTCCATGTTGTTGTCTGTAATCATTTTGAGCTTCAAGGAGAGACTGACGAAACTGGAACAAGTTCTCACCTTCATCACAGGAAAAGAAAGAACTGTGAATCACTGAGTGGAATATAGTCTCGGGCTTCTTTACTTCACTTTTAACATTATTTCAGATCATTTTGTGCACATACTACCCAAACATCAAATGGTGCTGTTTTCCACAAATCAGTCATTGTGAGAACTGAACTTCTCAAACTAATTACCAATTACTGGTAACTACTGTAGCTACTAATTAAAATCCCAAATAGTTTTTGAATAAAGACATACTGGCAAAGACCAATTAAAATCCATTTATCTAACAGAAATTAAAAATGGCCATGATCTCTGTGAAAAAAAGTAATTCTGTTTCTTAGGGAAACCAATTTCTGCCACATCAAATAAAGTTACCCTCTTTTTGTCATAATTTAGAATTTGTACATCATAGTTCTGAATGATCAAAGCATGCTTTCTTCTTGCCTCCGTAGTCTCTGTTTGAGTGCTTACCGTCTGAACTGCTGCTCTGTGGACACTGACTCTTACGTGGAGCTGGTCCAGAACTGTGAGATGATGAAGGCAGTTGGTTTGACTTGATGCTGAGAGCAGTAAATGCTTGTCCAACTCTGTCAGCTGAACACCAAATAAATGTTTAAAACTGTGAATATTGTACAATAAGTGTCTTATTCAGTCAATATAATCGATATTAAGAATTTGAATATGACAAAAATGTACACAGTCAATCTACATTTTACATCCATGCACATAATCGTACCAAACTCGCCAGACGGGGTGGGTTTGAAGTCTACTTTGGAGCCTGCTGGTAGGACATTTCTTTCAAAATATCCAGCATTGCTGATGTTTCCTGCTGGCACGTACTGACCCACCACGAAAGTTGTGTTCCCATCAGTGGCCAGTCCAACCCCCAGCTCTTTGGTGTCCTTCCACACCACCTGTGTGAAGTGACCTGGACAAACCAGCAGATGTCAGGACAAAGACTAGAGCAAATGTCTTACCTCCACAGAGGGTTTCCAGATGGATGCACCTGTTTTGGAGCTAAATCCAGCTCTGCTGAAGTTGTAGTCTTTAATTTCACTGTACCAGCTTTCCACTGCTTCACGTCCTGTATAAATTGCAAACGTAAAATGCTGAAAACACGCAAATAATGAATGACGATGAAATAACTGCTATAACCCAACCTGTGAGTTTTTTGCTTGCTGAGCTCCAAGTGTAGTACACATTCTCTCCGTATTCTCCATTGCTATGCATGAGGGCCCTGATTGACAGCAGGTGTTCGGCCCACTCCTGTGCAGTGCGGCACAGGGTTGTGTTTATGGTAAGGGGCGGCGCTCCATGCTGTTTGCGATAAGCATTGTGAGTCTGCAGGAACTCAGCTTCAAAGTTGCTGTCTGATACAGACAAACATGAAGAGTTATTTGATGTGGGGAAAACACATCCCATGCTAATTCAAATTTGTATTCTAATATCCTAAGTCATGTGTTGTTTTTTTTTTTTTATGTATTGAAGTGCACATGCGCCATTTCAGAAGCCATAAAACATCAGTACAAAGATTGGACTATAATATTTCATTTACATTAAGCCTAGATAAATATGATGGAAGGTCAGTTTTAACCACAGTCCATGTTTGTATTTGTGTATAGATGATGATTCCACCAGAAAAAAAGTGCTGAAATCATTATAAAGCATTTGCATAAAACAAATAACCTTACCCAATTTGCTTTGCACTTGATGCTCTCCTCGTCCCCCTGCTGGTGGCATTTCAGTACTGCGAGGAACTGAGGCTGCTTTGTTTGAATGAGTTCCACCATGCACTTCGTCAGTTGAATGTTGCCAGATATATCAGATATTTACTGTAATGGAAACGCTATGAAATAACTTTTTGTTTGAAAATCTACTCACTTGTGTCAGAGGACTTTAAATCCACTTTGGCACCTGCCGGTAAGACATTTTTTTCGAAATAACCCGCATTTGTGACGTTTCCTGCTGGGAGGTACTGCCCCACCACAAAAACTGCGTTCCCATCAGTGGCCAGTCCAACTCCCAACTCCTTAGTGTCCTTCCACACCACCTGTGTGAAGTGACCTGGACAAACCACTAGGAGTCAGTGTTGTAAAAGAAACTAGTGCAAACTCTTAGCTACACCAGATCGTTTAAAGGTGGGTTCACCTGTTTTGGAGCTAAATGCAGGTCTGCTGAAGTTGTAATCTTTAATTTCGTTGTACCAGCTTTCCACTGCTTCATGTCCTGAAGAAAGTGGAGACAAAGGTATGCAATTGTTTCTAAAACGCTGGATGTATTCACACTTAAATACTATTACTTTATTCATCTCCAGTGTGATGTCTTGTTATTAAGTTAATGGCATCTAATAATTGTAAAGCATTCAACTTTAAGCAGGGCAGTGTTACTCTAGATCAGATCAATGATAACATTTTTAGAGGAATTTGCTTTCATTGACTGTTTTTCGAGCAGACCTGTGAGTTTTTTGGCAGCTGAACTCCAAGTATAATACAGATTTTCTCCGTAGTCCTTGTTGCTGTGTTTGAGGGTCCTGATTGACAGCAGATGCTCCGCCCATGCCTGTGCAGTGCGGCACAGGTTTTTGTTTATGGTGAGGGGCGGCGCTCCATGCTGTTTGCGATAAACATTGTGAGTCTCCAGGAACTCGGCTTCAAAACTGTTGCCTGGTATAGGAGAGCATATAGCTTAATTATGTAATAAGAAAAAGATTCTATATATTGTAAAAAGGTTCATTTCAGTTCCTCTTAGGTAGCCTAATATTCAGTATATGAAGTATATTCAGAAATATTAAAACTTAAATACTTAAATTAAAACGGGATGAATGCTACAAAATATTAATAATAAAACAAGCAAACAGACACGAGAAATAAGTAAATAAATCTTGAATACATGAATAGAAGCAAAACCAGGAGGGGAAAAAGGTTAGACTCACCCGCCATGCATGAAGTTATGTGACAGACTGCAAAACAAACACATTAACATGACAGTTACAAAAACCACACTGATAATTTTTAGAATTTAACGTCACAACAGAATATCTGAACCACTCCCACTGTGGGAAGGAAAGCAACAGACAGGAAATTAAAATGGTAGTGTTGCTCTTCTATTGAACATTTTTTAAAATGTTCATAATTAAATGGAGTAAATAGAGGTCTACTTTGTGAATCTCTGTAGTGAGATAGACAGTGATATTTAATAAAATAGAATGTTTTAAAAAATAAAATAAAATATCAAGGTCATATATATAATTATATATATTAAAACATTTCTTCCAGTGTCCATGGAGGTACTATTATATAAGAATCAACAGTATAATGAAAATAGATTATACATAATAGCATGCAAGTAACCCTAAGCCAAACCCTAATCCTAACCCTACCATAAGTGCATAATTACACAATTACACTGTAACAATAACACTTTAAAACATGATATATATATATATATATATATATTTATATATATATATATGCATAGATTGATTTGCTTTGCAGATCAGTTTTCTTGAAAAGTAACTCTTGCAGACTTTTGAAGGAATAATGTCTTCTTTATTTAGTACATTTATTTATAGTAACTTTATTTATGTGCCTCTCACTTTCTGTATCATACATACTAGCAGATGCATTCATATTTGTAACATTTCTGTTGGATCCCTGTGATCCTAGGAGACAGTCAGGTGTGTGGACCATTTTGTTTTCTCATTTGACTGAATATAACCTTCGGCTGCATTAAGGGTTCGCACATGAAAAGGTTTCAATTCTTTTTTTTTTTTTTTGGTGAGTAGGTGTCCACATGTGACAGGAACAGGAAAGTGAGGAAACTGATCTGGTGCTGCACAGTCAGTCAGTGAAAGAGCAAAAATATTACTGTTGCAAGACTGTTATTCTTTTGACATCTAACTTCTTACAGGATAGCAAAACCTAACAACTGCAGGATATGACATGGGTAGTCATTTGCATGTAGCATTAAAATGAAGTACAACTGAAAACCTACAAACCACACTTAACAACTTGCCTTACAGCAGCGTGCATGTTTAGCCAAGTTTGTTTTGTCGGGGTAGAACAGGTTTAATTGCACATCATTATCATTTTGCATAGACTGCATATTTGCAGAAAGCATTACTGCGACAAACTCTGCTGGTGTAGGAGACCAAAATGCTTGAAACTGCTTGTCTGCTGAAGGGTCTCCAAATGTTCTTTACAATTGAAATGACATAAATGTTGTACGAATGAATGCTAGGTGCTCATTTGCTCTATTCTGCTTAAAGCGTCAGCGGTGCACTATTTGATGCATGGATTTTCTCTAAGTGTCAAAGTAGGCAACATATAGTAATTAGTTTTACTAGTAATCACATTGACACGTATCTCACAGACATATAAAATGCATACAAACCTGTCGGGTAGTATCCTTGAGGCAGAAACGCTGTCAGTTTTTTTTTCTCTCACCCTCCTTCCCTGTATCTTGCTGACCAGCCTTAAAATCTGTGAACTATATATCTGTCAAGTGATGCAACGCCCTTTAAAACAGGAAGGAGCACTGTGACGACACACAAACCCACATTTTCAGGTTTATTGGACTTTGAAATATGCACAAATACGGACGCATGCTCATCATTACAAACTGATTTTGATGCTATTAAGAACAGAAAACCAAGGTTCTAGCTTGTTCAATCATGTAATATTTAATTCTGTCAGTTCAAGTTCACTCCTGCCATCTTCTCTTTTTAAGTGTTGTCCTTGAACACTTGCATATCACTTCCTCTCTATTTGTGGTTGTTGAGTCACCCCCCTTGTCACCCAAAAAAAGAAAGCATTATAATGCAGACCACAATTAATTTTTTAGAAAGGTCCTAAAAATTCTTATGTGTGCTGTGGGATGAATACAGTGTATGGTATGTTACATGCCTAAAAAACCCTTTTATTCCAAAAGTTATTCATATGCTTTATTTATATTTTGTGTGTAGGTTGTTCCAGGCATCTCATAGAAGTTTCCGCATTTCTTTTATGGGTTTAGGCATTTTAATTGCACAACCCAGGTTCATTGGAAGAACATGCCTCTATACCAACATTTTGGCAAAACTACAAAAAAACATTGCTGTACATTTACACAATTCACTGTGGTTTTCAGCTAAAATGAACAGTCGACAGTGAAACACCAACAACTTTTTTTTTTCAAAAAAATTTCCACGCGAGTTATGATTGTGTGGCAGATTATTAATTAACGAACACTAACTTCTGTGTGGTTCCTTGCACAGTACTGTTATGTATTATTAAGTCAGGCTTGTTTCGTCTGTTTCAGAGACAATTGAACACGCTTCTTAGCATCAGTCACTGGATAATTCAGTTTAAGAAGCAAAGTAATCTAGTTTTTGAGAAAAGGGTGCCAGAGGAACAGGTTTTTCATGAGCCTGTCTCTTATTTTGATTCTGACTTGATAACATTGAGATCAGATATCTGTTTTAATCATACCTTCCGTAGAACTCCATTCTTACCAAGAATTTTCTGGATTATTACAGATTTTGTAAAAAGATATTTCCTACGTAAAAGGCATAAATAACCTTTTTTTTTTACCTTTTACCTTATTCTTAAAATTTTAATCTGGGTTGTGTCCCGTTTCTCAGGTGCATCAGACACTAATAATCACCTTGAGACCAGATGCCAGGTTCCATATTTTGTATCTAAAGCACAGATATAGAATAGAATATATCTTTAGAGGGTAATTTAGCTTATTTGCCAAATGGGTCATCTTTGTTTAACGTCAAAGAATTTGCATTGCCATCAAGCAGAAGTTGGTGGTGCTTTCCAAGGCTGATTCTTTCCCTCAAATACAAAACACTTCTTCCAAATAACTAACTGTACATTTATTTTTGCTCTGGGCCTCCTTGTGCCTTCACTATGTTCTTTTGCACATTTTCCATGTCTCTCACGCGCACACACTTTAATGAATACTGAATGTCACTGTAGAGTCATGTGTTAACTGCCGATGGGAGAAAAATGTCACATTTTCCAGGCTTGTACTGTGGTAATTTGACGTGAAGCACTAAAAAAGTCACAAATGACCAGGAATCTGACAGGCCAAGTCATTTAAATGAGCCCAATAAGTATTAAATGCTAGCTTGCCGAATTAGCATTTACAGCTGAAACCCTTAATTGCAGTAGATATTCCCTGAAACTGAGACTGAAGATCGTGGTGCTACAATGTCAAGTTTGACAACAGTTGCTTCATAATAGTCATTTTCATTTTAATTAGGGTGTAAAACATATTAGGATATCATTTGATTCTTGTAAATATTCTCACTCTCTTTTTGTACGTTTTAATAGAAAAAGCAAACAAAAGATCTCTAATGGAAAAGGCTATCACGTTGTATTTTTGCAGAGAGAAGTGCTGGAACTCACAGTAAACCTCCCTCAGGAACAGCATGGTTTATGGACAGATCCACTTACATTTGTTTTTCCGATTGCTTTCATGAAAGGTATGACATTTTAATCTCTCAGTTTAGACAAAGTAACAGACTGATTTGTCAAAACGAGCTAAATGAAAGTGTTCATGAGTGTGTGCTGACAAATCTGAGGTTCAGGTAATAGCAAGAAGTGATTGTATATTTAATTGCAGATTCATTTATCTCCATAGCAGTAGATTTGTTACACTTCTGGAGAGTGACATAACCATATTACTTTCATATTAGCAAATAAAGAAACAGAAGTGAGGCCTTTAATATCTGTGGCTGGTACATGCACATCTGTGACTGTACACCAATTGAATTTTATATTAAAGGTGCCATAGAATGCATTGAGAGAATATTTTAAATTGTTCTCTGATATGTACATAGAAGGAATTTGACCCTAGAATGAAACAGTCTGTTTCTGCCTTATTTGGAAGGTTCATAAATAGTAATGAGGAGGTCTGCTCTGATTGGCTGTTTCTCAGCGTTGCTCATTTCAGTAGCACAAACAGATTTCTACT
>JAUCMU010000097.1:5574730-5590869 GCA_032275025.1 Enteromius treurensis | reverse complement strand
AACGAGCTCGGACAATGACTGAGGGAGTGAGTGGTGCTTATAAGGAGTGTGTGTGATTAAGTTCCGGTGTGTGCACAAGCGTTGCAGGTTAGTATTCTGGTGAGAGTGATCGTTGAGTGGGCGTGACGGTGGAGCCTGGTGTAGATGTGACACTATCCCCCCCCACCCCTCCGACGACTTGGTGGCCGACCTCTGCCTCGAGGTGTCGGACGATGTGGGTGAGTTTGATGGAATTCATTCAGTAGGGTTTCGTCCAAAACGTCCTCCCTGGTAACCCATGATCTTCCTCTGGACCGTATCCGTCCCAGTCCAGGAGATATTCCAAACGGCCACCACGACGATGGGAATCCAGAACTTCTCGGACCTGATATATGGCTCCTTCATCCACGACCATTGGAGGAGGGGGTTCTTCGTCACCAGCCTCTGTGGGGGGGAAGAAGAGGATCGTGACATGGTTTAAGGAGTGAAACATGAAAGGTAGGGTGAATTCTGTATTGAGGTGGGAGGTGCAGTTTGAAAGTGACCGGGTTAACCTGCTCCACGATGGTGAAGGGACCAACAAATCTGGGACTAAGTTTCTTGCAGGGCAGGCGTAGGCGAAGATCCCTTGTAGAAAGCCACACCTTTTGGCCCACTTGGTAGGTAGGTGCCTCGGAACGGCGACGATCAGCTTGATGCTTCTGCCTACGCACTGCCCTCTGAAGATGTTGGTGAGCTATGTCCCAGACCCTCTCGCTCTCCCGGAACCAGTAGTCGACGGCAGGCACGTCCGATGGTTCTCCTGACCAGGGAAATAGTGGGGGCTGGAAACCGAGTACGCACTGAAATGGAGTTAGACCAGTGGTATCTTGGCGTAGAAAGTTCTGGGCGTACTCGGCCCAGCCCAGAAACTGGTTCCAGGTGTCCTGGCAGCCATGACAGAAGGTACGGAGGAACCGCCCCACTTCCTGGATCTTTCTCTCGGACTGTCCGTTGGTTTGGGGGTGATAGCCGGATGTAAGGCTTACGGTCACACCTAGGAGCCGGAAAAATGCCCGCCATACTCTTGAGATAAATTGGGGTCCTCTGTCTGACACTATATCTTCAGGGAGACCATAATGTCGAAACACATGTTGGAATAGGTTCTGAGCCGTCTCCCAGGCTGTTGGCAGACCTTTAAGGGGCACAAGGTGACAGAACTTGGAGAATCGGTCTATTATTACGAAGATGCAAGTATTACCTCCAGAGGCGGGCAAATCCGTGATGAAATCGACCCCTAAGTGTGACCAGGGGCGGTTAGGTGTGGGAAGAGGTACCAGTTTACCAGCAGGAAGATGACAAGGTGTCTTGGTCATGGCACATTCCCGACACCCTCTCACGTACCTCTGCACGTCCAACTCCATCCTCGGCCACCAGAACTGTTGTTTAAGGAGCGAGAGGGTTCTGTTGGTCCCTGGATGCCCAGTACCCAGTGATGTGTGAGTAGTGTGTATTAGTGAAATGTGTTCATCCTCTGGAACGTAGCGGAGGTTTGGAGGACAACCCGGCGGAGGATCAGGTGCTGGATCTGCTGCGGCTGGAGGGGTTACCCATTGGATGGGTGAGGTGAACATTCTTTCTGGTAAGATGGGTTCAGTTGATTCAGGTTCCATTTCCGGAGCATGGAGACGGGAAAGAGCATCTGCTCGCACATTCTTGGGACCTGGTCTGTAAGATATGGTGAACTGGAACCGATTAAAAAACAGGGCCCATCTGGCCTGACGTGGAGTCAATCTTTTAGCATCTCTCAGATATTGCAAATTTTTATGATCTGTTATCACCTGAAATGGTTTAACTGACCCCTCCAGCCAATGCTTCCATTCCTCTAGGGCTAATTTGATGGCTAGGAGTTCTCTGTTGCCGATGTCGTAATTCCTCTCCGCCGGATTGAGTTTCTTGGAGAAGTATGCACACGGCTTTAATTTCAGCGGGTTCCCCTGCTGCTGAGATAAAACGGCTCCGACTCCAGTCGTTGAAGCATCCACTTCAACAATAAATTGTTTCTTGGGATCTGGATGACACAGAATGGGTGCAGAAGTGAAGGCTGCCTTGAGCTGCTGAAAGGCACGCATAGCATCAGAAGACCATGTTAAGGTTTTGGGTTTTCCCTTCAGCATTGATGTGAGAGGACTGGAAAGAGTACTGTACCCTTCAATGAACCGTCTGTAGAAATTCGAGAATCCTAGAAACCGTTGGAGTTCCTTCACAGTTATGGGTTTAGGCCAGTTGGTGATGGCTTCCACCTTTCCTTGGTTCATACTCACTCCAGATGGGTCTATGTTGTATCCCAAAAACTGAGTTGAACTCTGATGAAATGAGCATTTCTCTGCCTTCAGGTATAGGTGATGTTCTCGCAACTTGGTTAGTATCTGTTTTACATGCTGGTAGTGTTCTTGCGGAGTTGAAGAGAAGATCAGGATGTCATCTATATATATGACGACGAATTTGTCCAGGAAGTCTCTGAAGATCTCATGCATACAATCCTGAAAGACAGATGGCGCGTTGGAAAGACCATAAGTCATCACTAAATACTCATAGTGTCCTGTGGGTGTAACAAAGGCAGTCTTCCATTCGTCACCTTCTCTTATCCTAATTAAATTATATGCGCTGCGGAGGTCAAGCTTAGAAAAAATCTTGGAGCCTCGTAATTTTTCCAAGGCAGCAGGCACAAGTGGTAAGGGATATTTAAATGGTACAGTTACCTTATTGAGAGCACGGTAGTCTATACAGGGTCGGAGCCCCCCGTCCTTCTTGGCCACAAAGAAGAAAATCGAAACAGCAGGGGACGTGGACTGTCGTATGTAGCCGTGTGCAAGGGCTTCTCTGATGTATTCCTCCATAGCCTTTGTTTCCGGTATAGACAGAGGGTAAATTCTTCCCTTGGGCAACTGAGCATCCGGGAGCAGGTTGATGGCACAGTCCCATGGGCGATGTGGTGGCAGGCGAGCAGCTCTCCTGGGACAGAAAACATCCTGAAAAGCATGATATTCAATGGGAATGTTAACAGATTGTGTTTCAAGGGGACTTTCAATAGTGGTTGTACAAACCGGTAGATGTTTTGTGGGGTGTAGTGGCAGATTAGGAAAACATGTAGGCCAACACTGACTGCTCCACTTTAGTATTTCTCCGGAGCCCCAGGAGAGAATAGGCTCGTGCTTAACCAACCACGGTCGTCCTAGCACAAGATCCATAGTAGAACCCTCCAGAACCAAGAGCCAGATTTCCTCCTGATGACATACTCCAATGGTGAGTTGTATTGGGCCTGCACGACGCTGCACAGCTTGTCTGGAGAGAGGTTTTCCGGTGATGGATTGGACTTGATAACGTCTCTCAGTGGGCACAGTTCTGAGTTGCAGACGTCGTACAAGATGCCCAGCAATAAAATTACCAGCTGACCCAGAGTCTATCAGGGCGGCAACAGAAAGAGACACTCCTTTAGCAGAAAGAGTTACTGGGTATGAACAGGGATGCATGTTCTCAGTAATATTCAAAATTTGACTCACCATTGGACAAGGAGGACGAAGCGGACAGTTCTTCAGACTGTGATTGGGTTGTCCACAATACAAACAAAGTCCAGACGTGAGTCTACGTTGACGCTCTTGGGGCGTAAGACGTCGACGGTCTACTTCCATGGGCTCTAATGCAGGTTCTGGAGGACTGGAGCTGACTGGCGGACGGGGTTTAAATGATGCAGTGCAAGGGGTGTGTGGAGAATATGCTGTGGTTTGTTGCGCGTATGAGGTGACTCGTGCTCAGCATCGCAGGCTAAGCTGAATGAATCGTTCCAGTCCAATCGAGTCATCATACGGTGCTAACATCATACGGAGATTCGGTTCTAATCCTTGTCTGTATGTAGTCACCAGCGCTCGTTCGTTCCACCCACTCGCAGCCGCTAGAGTTCTAAAACGAATGGAATAATCTTGAACAGAGAGTGCATTCTGCCGTAGGTGATATAACTCCTCACCAGCCGAAGCATCGGAGTCGGTTCTTCCGAACACCTCTTGAAAATGAGCGGCGAAAGCTTCGTAGGATCCTACAGCTGGTCCAGCCTGACTCCATATGGATTCTGCCCAGCGAAGAGCATTGCCAGAGAGGCACGATATCACGTATCCGATTTTAGCCCCAGTAGTGTTGTAAACTTGTGGATATGTAGCGAAAGTTATAGAACATTGAAGTAAAAACCCCTTGCAATCCCCCGCCGCGCCAGAATAGGGCATAGATCGCACCATGGGACATACCACAGTTGCCGGATAAGAAGAGGGGTTGTTCACTGGCGGATTCACCGGTGCTGGTTGTACTATCGTGGATGGCGTGGGTGCCGTTGGTGGTGAGGTCAGAATGGTTCGCCGGACGGCTTCCACAAGCTCCTGAAAGGGATCGGTGGTGCTCATATTGTATGGTCCGAGCTTCTGTCAAAGAAGCGGACGAACTCAGGAGTATAATCAATCAATAAAAGTTTATTTAACAAAAGTTCTTCGCAGATCGCGGGAAAAAGGTAAACAAACTTAAATATTCCAATTCCAACAGAAGAGTACACAAACTGAAAGTCACTTGTCTTTCTTGACAGCGTTGTAATAGCCCTCAAATGATCGATGGCACACACCACATACACGATCCTGAGCGACTAGTAGAGGGAATCACAGAGGTCGAGGATCCAACAGGATAAGAAGAGGAAAACCACAGGTAAGTAATCTCACGGAGGAAATACTGGGAGTCAGTCCACTTACGAAAAGACAATAGGTGCACTAGTGATTGTGGCTTATAAAGAGTGTGATGATGGGAGTCAGGTGTATAGAACAGGTGTATAACATTAGTACTCAGGTGAGGGTGCGCGCTGTGTATCTGTGAGGGTGGAGCCTGGTGTGGATGTAACACATTTAGGCTAACTTGATTTTTTAAGATGGTGCTCAGAAAACCCACTCCTTATGATCTACTGAAGATAATTGGTTGAAATTGGTGGGTTTGTTTGTGGAAAAAGCTTTGAAGGTCTATTAAAGTGGCTATGGTGATAAATAATTTAAATTGAACCAGTTTCCATTCAAATTAACTTGCATGATGAGGCGGCTCAACAAGAACATCTCAAAAGTCGTATGTGTTGGAACGTCATAGCATTACATTTCCCGTTCATGCTTTGAGAGAAAGCAGGCGCGAATGCTGGCACTTCCTGTGGCATCCCCAGAACGTTTGCTCGGTAAAAACTAAACTGTTGTCAGTGGCGTGTGGTGGTGTTTTTTTAATGATGATGTAACTCCCACAGTTGTATTATTATTATTATTATTATACATTACAATTTTTTTATAAATCACGGTCATATGCGACCAGTATATAAGTGCAAAAAGCTAAATTGCATTTCCTCATATAGAACATACACACACATAAGGAGTGCCAAGGTGCCGCTAGTCCATACTGTATACAGGCACGACTGCTGGCAGCTATGCATCTTATACAGTAAGCAGATGCGACCAGAATAAGGGCGTCGCTGGGAATTCAGAGCCCCGTGCGCCATTGCTTAATCGCAAAATCACATGAATTGGGAGCTATATTTATTTATCCTAACTGTTGTCACATTTCCAAAGTTATATTTTGTATTTTTACACTGTATAATATTTTATCAAATCCAATAAATCTCATCTGTGTTTGTATGTATTTTATTTTACATTTATTCCAAAATAATATGAAAAGACTACCTATACAAAAATATTTTATTTGTCTGCTGTTATTTTTATCTTTACCACCTGGTGTCGCTGTTGAATTCCTTTCTACAAAACATTAAATGTTACAATGTTAGAATGGTCTCATTATGTGTGCGTATGTATATAATATTGAATATATATCAATATACCCCGGTATCTCTGGGTGGGGATAAAATGATTCGCGAAACGCGCTATAAGTCTCGTTCTGAATTAAACGATTCGCGACACGTCATCCAGTCGGAGCGCTTCGAATCATTCTGTTATAGACTAAAAAGCCGTATTTGTGTTGTTCACAGATCACATTACCATTTTAGGCTATAACCTTATATCTGGACAGAAAAAAAGTCTTCAAACGTATCCCCTACACACACACACACACACAAACATTTATACCGGGCTCTCAAGTTTTAGCAAAAGTTTGGAGTGAAATTTTATCTGCTATAGAGGAGAAGCAACAAAACTACTTCAGTGATAATTAACTACGAATTTGGCAATATCTCCCAGCAGCAGCTCACACTATCTTCGATCACAGGCAACTGATTTCGTCCAGGAATCGTAAAATTAAATAATACACATAAATGAATAATGACGGGATTACCCGCCGCATTTGTCGTTTCCAATTCCAATGCTCTTTCTTCTGTGAGCGTGCTCGCACCCATGTTGCCCAGTAAAGAATGTGCTGGCAAGCTGGCACATGGGGCAAGGATCATTTACCCGGAAACCACAAATTCTCATTTCTGATTGGCTGGTAGTTATGTACTGGGCAAAGAACTTAACATCGTATGCTTGCGCCTCGTCTATTAGTTGTATGTACAAGTTACCGTTATCTATTATACCGGCCTTACTTTTCAGCGTGAGAAATACAAGGTGTGGCGTGAGAGCGTGTGAACTGGTTGAAAAACCTGTCTCACGGTGAATGCGTGAGACTTGAGAGCCCTGTACGTGACTCATAAAAAAATACAAAAAAAAAACGTATAGTAATGGGGAACTTTGCATCATCATTAAAAAAAAACACCACCGCATGCGGAACGCCACTGACAACGTTTCGTTTTTACTGAATAAACAGCAAAAACAGGTGGCACGGCGAACTGGCACTGCCAGTAGCAACTAGTGGCATCTGGGAATGCCACCGGAAGAGCGGCAGCCCTTGCTGGATGCTTTTTGGCGTATTTTTTCCCTTCGGGGAGAGTGCAGCTCGTGTGTATTTACCCTCCTCTCTTCCTCTCAGAAGCAGCAGCAGGGCGGGAATTTCTCCATCAGGTCTTATAGGAGTGCAGCGAGTGCAGAAGCAGCAGTTTTCAGACCAACGCGCAGCCGGTGAACAGCACAAGTTTACTCTGAACTCCAGTTTACTGCACATCTGTTTTCTTACCTTTTTTCGCTTTGCGCTGATTTTGCCTTAGAGAAAACCAAGGGTTTCTTTTGAATCAAGGGTGGAAACTTTTATCTCATAGAAGGTGAGACATTATTATCATTATTATTATTTATATATTTATTGCATTGCTATTTTCAAATGTTGTTTACAAAGGCCACGTGACGTGACTAAAGCAGCAGCGCTATATTTTAGGTAGCCTAATTGATATTGGGCTTATTTATTAGCTTTAGGCGATGTAGATTTTAATATTAAAAATATTATTGACAATCATAGTTATTATCAATACAAATGAATAAAATATCAAGAAAAATAGCGTCAATATCTTTAATAGCTTATATTTTTTGTTTTTAAAATGCTTTACTCATTGAGCTTTGCATGGGCAACTAACTTATAATTTTAAAAATACATAGCCTACATTATTATTTATATTGTTTAGATATTTCTTAGCCTATGTTGATGCTTACTTAGGCTGCTTCTTACGCTTCATCGAGCTGTCTGTCCGTGTGAATTTTTCGCGCCACTTTTATCTCTTTAAAGTGCGCTTTTGATAAAAGTAGTAAAGTAAACCTGTATGTTTGGAATTTAAGTTCCTGCCTTCATTTTCACTGTAAATGATATTGTAGCTTTGCGTTGTTTACCTTAAGTGGCACGGGTCATTGTTCTTCATGCCAGCAGAGGAAAGCACATGTCAGTGTGATGTGTTGAACGAGGATGATGTAGACTACATGTAGCCTAGGTACATTAATACAATAATAAACAGATCAGAACAATAAATCAATCAATCAATCACTTTAATTATTATAAAGGTATAAGTTGCAGTTTATAATAAATTGTGACTGGATCTTAATTGACTTGTTACTCATTCAAAAAAAGACATCCTGTTTACAGTGCTGAATGTGCTTTACGAACAAAACAAAACCCATCAATGTCACTGCCACTGGTTCTGAAACATACAATGGAAAGAATTTAAAAAAAATATTGTGATTGGAGAGGAAATGTTTGGGGGAAAAATTTACCTTTTATCAGGTTTGTACATTTAAAATGCAACACATCTTTTTTTAGATTTTTTTTTAAATTGATGTATTGTTATTTATTGGTAATGCAGAGTTATGTAACAAAGATAAGTGGACGCTCAATCATTTGATCAAACAGTGCATGGGCAGTTCAAATATTTATGGTGAAATTGCTGTTTTTGGATGGGGAGCTCTGAGAAAGCTGGTAAGATTTTTAATGAGGCATTGTGTGTACTGCTGGATACGTCATCATTTAAGCAACGCAGTTCACACAAGTTCACAAAACAGTTTAATCTGCTCTTAGCAAAGACCTTGCTAAAGATATAAATGCTGATATATATTGGCATGACCGCTGCTGATTGAAAAAAGTCTAAAGCACTATATGTAAATAAATGTGACGTAACCTTACAGACTTGTATAAGCAAATTAAATTTTTCAAATCGTATTTTGTTTAGATGTCCATCTGTTATAGAACCCTTCCAACAAGATGTGGACGATTGTCTCTGGAATCTGTTTCTCTCTCTCTCTCTCTCTCTAATATAAGTGATAGATACAGGATAGAAGTAGGAAATAAGCTGATTGAATATAATTGAATATAACACATGTTGAAGAGGACACACAAATACAAAAAAAAGTATATTCAATGTGTTTCGCAAAATTACTTTGTTTATTCCTGTTATTTCATACTGGTCATTAAAATAGCTTAGCATTTCCTGCTTAAGACAACTATACTGTGGGATGTCAAATTGAACCAGAAAGCTTATTAATATTAAACACATTTAACACAGCTGGCTTAAAAATCAGTTCTTCTGAAAGAAATGAGCAGGCTGTTCTGGAAAGGCAGTATTGTTTTAGGTAGCAGGGACAGATGTACTACTAAACAAAGAAGAACAATGTATCTCTGTTTAATACAATTCACTTTATCTTATCACTGCTCAGCAGAGTTAGTGAATACATTTCTTTTAACAGATGGATTTTAACATGGACATCCACAATTTGTCATAGATGATATAGGCTCACTACATTGACCTCAAACTCTGTAGTCAGAGACATCAAGGTGCTCATGCATATTGCGTACAGACAAAAGACCAAGCTTTGTACAAATGCTTTTGCAAATTGACAAAAGAATGTTGATCTTGACAAATCTCATCTGTGGCCCATCTCCAGTGTGTGTAAGTCTTCATGCTTAATGGATGAGTGTCACCGAGCTATTAAGTGGATGTGAACTCTTGACTGCCAGCTGAAAGCATGAGGGACTTCACTGCAGCACACATAAACTATGTAGGCACACTTTTAGTATTACTTCATAATCCTGAGAGAGTAGGATTAAATTGGTTTTATAATATAAAATTGCAAATCATTGTCTTTCCTGGTTTTGGTTTTCAAAAACAAAACTACATTTTCACTGTAGCTGAACCTCACAGAAGAAATGACGTAAGGGGATTAAATAGCATTAGGTCAGGTAATAAAGCAGTGGAACACAAAGCAGGTGGGTTATGTGTGAGTAATGCTGCCTAATTCAAGACTGCTGCCATTAAAGGGCATTAGCACCTCTGTGTTTTCTGTTACAATTACATTCTGTGCCATTATACTTTCTGGTTTCTATGCCTTTTTCCAAAGAGAAAAAAGGAATGTACACAGTGAAATTATCTTGTGAAATATATGGAAAAGCAATACAAAGTTTTGACTTTTGAAATCTGTGATTTTCCGGTACTGTATGTGTCTGCAGGAGCATGAGTATACTGTAATATCAGTATTTTTAATACTCAACTTTTTTTTGCATTTGCTGTTTAATCATTTGATCCAAAGACATTTCTTTGAATAAGACAACAAGACAGTTCAAATGAGGGTGGACAATATTGAGTGTTTACATCAGCTGAGATTTGATTCTAGGCGAGGTCATGTCCTTCAGAATTCAATCACATCAATTGAGTAAGACAGCACTAATATAAAATTGAAAAATGGCTTTGAATACAAATTTATTTATGTCAAAACACACTATAAATAACTGATGCACGGTCATTTATATGTATATATGAAATTTTGATCAAGAGTTATGAAGGACAGACTTCATATTGCAGCTTAATTGTTTTCTGAGTATTTTACGTCTATACTGATTACTTTTCATAACCCTTTTGAAAAGTAAAAAATTTAGTGGTGGCTTGAAATTTGTCCTCAATTTGAGTCAAAAATCAGCTAGAACAACTTAATTTTTTATGAATAAGTGCAGCCTGCTCTGTATTTTTATTAAAACAGACGGAATGTCCCTCAAACAGGCTAGGGAAGGTTTGCCATAAATCTATTTGCCAGCTTTTTTCCCCCAATGGCAGCACTGTAGCATCTGTTCAAGTGCAATCATTTTTTTTAAAAACTTTAAGTAGACCGTCATTTCATTTTCAAAATTTTCAGATTTATGCTTGCTGAAATTGCTGGTTTGTTCCACCAATATGGTCATTTGTGTCCTTCATAGAAAAATCACAGTTCTCTCATCTCAAGGTGAAGGTGAAAATAACAGTATATCCAAATAAATTGAACATTGAATTATATTCGCCATCATCCATTTAACAACACTTCATCAGACTGTTGTGAAATATGAGTGGAAATTTCTGTCAACATGATTCAGTAAGACATTTCATCTCTGACACTGAAGTAAACAATTCAATGAAAACATCTGTAATGTTCTGTCATATCCTAACCCTACTTGAGCTTTCACACTTCATTGCTCCCATATTTTCACGTCTTTTACTACAGATCCAACAATTGCATTCCTTTTTAAACTGTATATTAGGAGGACTGGGAAAAGGTCAATAATCCATGTCCCTTAACATTTTGTATGTCATATACTGTATGTCACACTTTATGTTTATCTGCATATGTGACCTCGCCTTAAGCTTTCAAGTCGGAGGAAAAAAACGTTCTTTCCACACATATTAAAGATGGGAACCAAGCACAGATTCTTCTCCAGTACTCTTAAGTGACATCATGCATAATGTAAATCTAATAAAAAGAAGTGACTATTTAAATGATTCATAACCTCCCATTTTAGTCACATAAAGCAACAACTGCACACAGCTAGTTAGTTAGACGGATTAGGATTTATAAAATTTAAAGCACATTGCATGTTAATGTGCATGAGAAAGGACTTTCACAGTAGTTCATTAAAGATAATGACTTTTTTTTTTTTATCGTGTGGGATCATAACAGGGTATCGTGGTAGAAATATTCTCAATGTAATGTGAAAGAGGTTTCCAGCATCATATACTGGACAGTCACTCTAGTTTCTTGAATATTTTTTAAAGGTATAGCACAGAGATGTTCTATTTTAGAATAATTGCTGCTTTATCTTTTAGATGTCAATGAAAATCGAGACATAGATTCTTTATTTTCTCTCTCCTCAGAAAGATGGCGTTGAAACTGCTGGACCCAAACTCCACTGTATCACCTCCTTTCTTCTCCCCTGTGGAGAACGGCCACAACGTTTCAGTGAACCATACCTCCTCTCGTCCATATCTTTATCCAGATGTCACCTACGTGGACTTCTATCTGCATGAGCCCTTGGTGTCTGCTATCTTCATTGTATCCTACCTCCTCATCTTTATTGTGTGCATGGTGGGAAATGGAGTGGTGTGCTTCATTGTGTTAAGGAGCAAGAACATGCGTACAGTTACCAATCTCTTCATTCTCAACCTGGCCATCAGTGACCTGTTGGTTGGCATCTTCTGCATGCCTACAACATTGGTGGACAACATCATCACAGGTAAACGCACTCTTGTCTTTGTGATTAAATGTTTATATTAGGTCAAACATACAAAAAAAATCTTAGCATTCCCAATAATTATAGTCATAATATTAATATAATATTCATTATAGTTTTATATATATATATACACACAATAAATATTACTTTGCATATATTTTACTATTTATGAAAAGTATAATTTTCTTCCTTCTGCTGCTACTATGACCACCTACTAGGTGGGTACTTAAAATTCCAGTACAATTGCTTTGAAATTGTACTATTATAGTTCATATTTAAATCTGTATTATATACTTCCATATATAGATACTGTCCCTGAAAACCTTTATGGGTCTTTTGTTTTTAAATCAATGGTTTGGAGGTTGTTTCAACAATTTCCACTAATTTTCTCCACTGCGTTTCCGCAGCCTTTGGTGTTTTAAGTGCTTTAAAACAGTGAATCATACTTCTAAGCAGAGTTTCAAAAAGCTTTGTTTCTTCATCACTATTCACAAAGTTATACTGGGATATTGTACTATGCCCTATATACACTCTTAACAAGCAGTCATCCATAATCCCCAGCGCAACACATTAAGCTGTTGATGTCTGCATAACAATCCTCTACCCAAGCTAATTTCACACACTCACCTCTAAACTAACATGCATGCCACCTTTGAAGTAATATCCCATTATCTTACCATGAAATACCAAATGGTATGCTATGACTTTGATTGACACACTGTGATTTCTCAATGGCCTAATGGATAGGGAGTTGGACTTGTAACCCAAAGGTTGTGGGTTTGAGTCCCAGGTCTGTCAGGGATTGTGGGTGTGGAGTGCTCTCTCCACCTTTAATACCACGACTGAGGTGAGACCCTTGAGCAAGGCACAATTCCCCCACTCCCCTGGCGCCGCAGCAATGGCTGCCCACTGCTCCGGGTGTGTGCGTGGTCGTTCACTTCTCACTACTGTGTGTGTGCATTTGGATGGGTTAAATGCAGAGCACAAATTCCTAGTATGGGAAACCGTACATGGCCACATGTCATGTCCTTTCCTTTCCTCCAATGAAGACAAACAATGCCAAACTGAATCATCATGGCCACATGTCATGTCCTTTCCTTTCTTCCAATGAAGACAAACAATGTCAAACTGCATCATCCCCAGGGTTGTCATTAGCCCAAAGGCCAGTAAAAAGCTAAAAACTATATCCCAATAAGCACATAGTAAAACACCCCAAATCACTTTATAGTAGTAATACGTTTTTGTTGATTTTCTTTTAAAGGTTTCATATAAATGCCACTCTCTCACAGTTTTATCGTGGGTTAAAGATAAAATATTTCAATACAAACTTTTTACTCAAATATAATTTATGCAACATATAAAACTTTTGGGAAAAACTCACAGGGAAAAAAATCTACCTGCGGCAACAGTTTGAAAGCAACCCAATCCAACAGGAAAAGCATGAACCATAGGGAATATATGAGCTCAACTTAGAGAAGACAGTTTTTCAATTAATAAATACACTAAACTTTTATAAGCATGATGCTTTGCAATGGGAACAGCCAATCAGATTTATTTCCTTAGGCAACTTATTTCAAGCCTATGTGTATGGTGCATACAAACTACCTTAGTTGGGAAATTATGCCAAACACCCATTAGTATAGTTTTCTTTAGCAAAATACTTTATATGTTGATATGTGCAGTATAGGGCAGAGCCCTGCATGGCCACATACCTTCTAAGTAGATATGGGAGAAAAAATTTAAAAGACTATCAATGCATTTAATGGCACCTTTAACAGAGAAAAAACTGAATGTGCCTTTATCACATGAAAAATCTACCCATACATGCTATTTTTGAACAAATATGCATAAATCATACCACAGGCTATAAAGACTGAAGCCTTGAAGCCTTTTCAACAGATTTACTCTGCATTTAAATGCCGTTGCTTTGTATCCGCATTGCATGCAGTAAGTGAACGCTTGTCTTCTTGGCAGCACAAAAACACAGTGTTTAAACAAATTGTGAATAGATTATATTATATAGGCCTACAGAAAGTGAGCAAAGTAATCAAGCTGTCAATCTTTTCTGTTGCAGTGTGACTGGCTGCAATACTTAATATAGCAAATCGTGTTGTTAATAGAAACCTTTGAGGGTCTTCAGATTACAGAGCATAAACAAAAAAGCATGGGAATGTTTAAATACAGCTGCCTTTCAGTGGGTATCAGATTCAGAGTCGAAATACAGTAATCTTGGCTGTTGGAGCCACAGTCCGCCCATGCCTGTTGATTCCATAAATTATTCCATCCGTTACATAAAATCTTAGTAGTTAATTTGTTGGGTACCTGGCCGTGACATAAAAAGTATTAACTTTTTCTATTGAAGAGGACCACATATGATAACACCATTCAGCTTAAAATAGCCACATTTGAGAAATTGTTTACTTGAGTAATGTAGTTTTGTCTTGTTTCGTATGTTTCTGTGGGTAGTTGCTTGTGAAAGTCACTCGATGCACATTTATCCGTTTTACAAGAGAATGAATGCTCAGGCAATGTAGAACTAATCATAAAAGTAAGTGTAGGCAATTTGTAGGCAATCAAGTGAATCTCACTGAACAAGCTCCCCCTGAACACATTGAAATTGGCACATTTCTCTGCATTACAGTGATGACTTTTAAACTGAACAGATTCTTTCCCCCTGAACGTGTATGTTATGTGCAGTTGCTTCTTGAGAAAGTAAGGGCATTTTTCATTGGTTGCATCCTTCTGTCTTTTATCTGGTTGAAATGCAATCATTACAAACTGAAAGCCTACCATGTGCTTATTCATCAGAGAATGTACAATCACAATCACTATAGACCTCACAGAGCTGTCATGAATCGCAGTTCTTCTAACTAATCCTGACCAGCGGGATGTGTTCCCCTGGAGTTTAACAAGCTTCCAATCAGTAAACGGGAAGAACCATCTCATTGTGATGAGCAAATGAATGCAAAAGTGAACAGAAGAAATTATGCTGTATGCTGCAAAGACAGTACCATAAAAGATTTTGAAAAGCAGTTTGATGTAGTTAATTTTAAAAGAATGAGAAAACATCTAGGGGGTGTTAAGCCTTTGATGTTTTCTGCACAATAGAAAGAACCATAAATGTTAAGAGAACTTAAATAACCTTTGCCATTTTAAAATGATCAGTATTGATGCTGCATATCCACATGTGTATACTGTTTCTTTGTTGTGATTTCTGAAATTCACTTGTAGCCATTAAAACACATTTTTGAAACTGAACAGATATCAGTTAAAAAAAGATTGGTGATTATAACAGACATATAATACGCAATCCTTCCCAGCATTTGATACAGAGAATGAACTATATCCTGTCAAACCCATTGGATGATTCAACAGTTATGTGACTGCCTTGAATATAGTAGACTCAAAGCATTTTCTCCTGCTTATGGCTGAATAGAACGTGCATGACATTTATGTTTATGGCATTCAGCAGATGCTTTTTTTACAGAGCGACATATAAAATGCTTTAGCATCACAAGTCTTTTGTTACTTGCAGATGGTAAAGCATGCATACTGCAATATGATCTGATGGGGGGGGGGAAAGAAGTGCTAAATACACTACTGTGTAAATAAATAAGCCAATGCATTTTTTTCCATAGATGGTGGAACAGAGAGAATTAATTCATCATCTGAGCATTATCAGTGTCTGAATGATGAGCCATGTGACTGACATTTGCAACATTTATAAAACAGCAGATAAAAATCTATGTATCAAAACCTAAACACTGGAACAAGGAATCATGCAATATGATCCGCACAGAAATGCAATGCAAAGTGAAAAATGTAGACCAGGCACATTTCATGCACATCCTCCGGATTTTAGATACTTTAGATATGGGAAAGCATGATTTGTCTCTAAGATCTCCTACCGCATGGTAGACCGCATGAAATTTCAGAATTGCAAGCATCAAGCATAGAACAATACTCCGATTTATTGAAAGGTGTAGATATGAGTGACCACAAACAATTAAAATGGGGTGCACGGATTTTCATATAATGACTCATGACAGATAAAGGGCTATTTTTTCTAAATAAAAAACACCAACAACTTAAAATGTATTTATTCTAAATGCTTTTGAAAGGTCCGTTACTTTGTGTAGCGGATGTTGCGTGTCTCGCTTCTAGCAACGCTGAGGAAAAAGCTTGTAGTTTTAATCTGACTCCATTTTTTAAGTTATTTATCTGATATTAAAGTTATGTATTTTAGTTATCTTAATTTAGATTCTTAATCATCCTGGATATGT
>JAUCMU010000097.1:5540462-5574630 GCA_032275025.1 Enteromius treurensis | reverse complement strand
AGTCTAATTCATGTGTGTATTTAAAGTCTCAGTCTGTCTTCAACTGTTGCGGTTCATTGTACTGTTTAAGAGTGACTTTCTGGAGATTTTCCCTGTTCCAGTTTTGTACGAGCACTTGGATTATTGTTGCCACCTGGTTCTGGACTATTGATCTTGTCTAGCTCCTGTTGGATATCGTTTGCTCCTCTCTTCATCCTTTGTTTGGACAACCACTACTCTACTGCCTTAGCCCACGTGATTATGTTAGCGGTGACCATCTTATCTGCTTGTCCTTACGTGTTTTCTAATAAACTAGTCTGCATGTGAATTCCCACAACTCCCCGCTTCTCAGTTGTGACACCTACACACAGCAGCACTGCACTTAATTAATTCCTGCATTTAATTAATGAACATAAAAGTACTGCACGATATTCACAGTATGCATTTAATACGAATTATTCTTATTAGTCAGTAAAGTTACTGCAGTGATTTAATAAAAAGCAGTGAGTGACTTTGTTTTTTTTTTTTGTTGTTTGATTCACTTTTATGATGTAGTCGCCAGCAGCTTTACGCTGCTTCTGCTTTAAGACCTGATGCACGGATCAAATATTGTGACACTTCAATATTTCTTCAAACTGTTTAGGTTTTATTAAGACATAAACATTCATTTACTCGAATACTGTAAAAGTCGGGTGTTTTGACATAATTGTTGTGTATTTAAATGTGTAGCAATAACACGCAAAAGAGGATTTAATTCAGCATTTACACACTGACTGAAAAACGCGATCTGTGAGCAGGTTTTGAGTGTGTGCGCACATAAACCCGTTGCTTTCAAGTACTGAACACGACTTGAAAACACATGATGCAAATACTGGCTGTCGCAAAAATAATACATAGAGTCAGTGCCATTTCCTTAAATACTCCCTGGACTCAGTTGAATATTTTCAGAGTCATTAAAGGCTTGAGTCTGAGTCAAGTCCGATCAGAGTCTATTAAACACTGTACTAGAGATTGGACGGGAGTCCGAGTACCCTGGACTCTCAGGATTATAGCCCATATGGCGACCATGTAAGGGCTCACAAAAATCCTGATATTTTATGGCCTGCTTTCACAAACATGGCTTAGCTTAAGCCAGGACTATGCATTAGTTAAATTAAGATTTTTAAGCAACTTTTACAAAAATGCCTTATAAGAAAATATTACAGGTGTGCATCTTGACACAGAACAATGACACTGACATGTTTTAAGATATGTCAGAGCAAGATATTTTCATCTGAGACAGCTCAAACCTGCAATTTAGTCTTGGACTAGCTTAAGCCTTGTCTGTGAAACTGGGGATAAATATTTTAACAAATAATCTTGGTTGCATTGTATTTTTTAATTTATTGTGATGCTGTCACAGACACGCCAGGCTCCACCCTCACACAGTCACAACGATCACTTTCACCAGAGTTCTGAATTACTTGCACCTGTCACCACCACCTGATTCCAATCACCACTCCCAGCGCACACAGTATAAAACCACACACCACACAGCATTCACCGTCCAAGCTTGATCCCGACAAGTGTACTCTATTGTGAGAAGCTATATCCTTAAACACTACTTACCTGATTACTTACCTTGTGGCACCCCATTGTGATACCCCTTGTGTTCTCTGTGATCTCTGTCTCCTCCCCAGGCTCCTTGGATCTCCTCACTGTGTCTCCAGTTTCTCAAGCTGTGGTTTGTGGCTGTGATTCTCCGTTGATCCCGCACTTCTGCCAAAAAAAATGTTATTGAGTTTAATACTCATGCCCATTGTGTTAATCTATCTACTATTAATCTACTTACCATTTCCACCAGCTGCATATCTGTTACCCCTCTGCTGCCAAT
Source organism: Enteromius treurensis (assembly GCA_032275025.1). NCBI lineage: Eukaryota > Metazoa > Chordata > Actinopteri > Cypriniformes > Cyprinidae > Enteromius > Enteromius treurensis. The sequence continues at coordinate 5,572,778 of JAUCMU010000097.1, read as the reverse complement.
AATAAAAGACTTTAAGAACACTTACCTCCCGTGTGTAGTCCGCTTCATAACAGATTCAGATTTTTTGTTACAAATTTAAGAAATGAAGAACAGATCTGGTCATGCCTCTCAAAATCACAGTTGAACATCATTGATTCCAACAACCTCGTTATCTGGATCATTTTGAGTTCCAATCGTGTCTTTCGTTTGGAAAAACTATTGGTCAAAAAAGGTTAGTAGACTTTAATGAGTATATTTCTTCTCACCACCTAGCGATTTAAATCAGCATGCCTTCTTTCTTCGGTTTAACATGAAAGAACATATTGTGAAAAAATGTTTTTCATCCATACTCTCTCAGAAATAAAGGCACCAAAAAAGGATCTCTTTAAGCTGGGAAAAGCTTAAACTTTTTTGATGTTTAACTTTTTACAGCAGAGCCAGAGATCTGTCCATATACATGAAATAAGTAAATAAATAAACAATATCAGCAGGATAACAAGTACATCTCAGAATTTCGAGGTGATAAAGTGTCAAAGTCCAACCAAAATGGTATTGTCTTTCTGGTGGCACTCTTCAAACATGCAATGTCAATCTAACTGGGGTAGATGAATCCGGCACCAATTTTAAAATAACCTTTTGGAAGCAGTAAAAGCTATTTTCAGGGTCTACAGCATTTTAGATTGCCATACCCAACCTCCCCCCAGTTTCACAGAGGCCGTTATCAAGCTCTCAGGCTTCGAGAGAGCATATAATCTCTATTGATTATCTATTGCCAACCTTCCATTCCAGTAATGCTGTGTAGTAAAAACTGTATGAAAATACAGTGTACCATCTCTAGCTAACAACCTTGTAAACAGCTTGTGACATACACCCATGTCAGATGTTTCTTTCTGGATGTCACAACCGGGCTATGTGACATCTCTTTTCATTTAATTTCATTCTATGAGCTTTTTTACTCAGCGTCTGTTCTCACAGTGTTCTTTTCATCCACCCACTACTTCTCCATTATATCATTTTCATACCTTCCTGCCTTATCAACTCAAAATACCTATTCAGACAAACACCGTCAGCACCAACTGAATCATACTCAGATCAGCAGGTGCATTAACATTCTTTTCACTGGAACATTTTCAGTTATACATTAAAGGGTACTAAATGGTAACTGTAAGAATTATATGTACCATTCACATCCAAGAACAGAGTTTGTTCAATTGAACCAAAAAATATCGAATGGAGGGAATGTTAAAGGGAAATAATATGGGCTTTTATTAAAACTTGGCTGTATGTAACTTTTTTTTAAAGGTTTTAACAACTTTGTCACAAATTTTGGCGTCTTGTGGAGTGCACAGTAAAATATGACTGCAATTTTAACATAAAAAAATTCTGAAAATGCTGCATTTGGTCGTTATCAGTGTATTTCAAAGGAACAAAACAGATTTCAGTAGATTGACATATTAACAGTATTGTAACACTGTCCGGTTCCATGTGCTTGTGATCTTGTGCCATGTGTTTCTGTGTGTTTGTTTTCATACCGTTTCCCTCATGTGCTCTGCCAATCTGTAACTCCGCCCCTGTGTTTCAGTCTCTGCCAGCCGTGGGTGCCAGGTGTCCTGTATTATGTCCTTGATTGTCTGTGTACTTAAACCATACCCCATGTCCTTTGTCAGTTGTTAACGCTTATGTAGCCGTTGTACGTGTCTGCACAGCCCTCTGCACATTCCTTAATTTCTTGTTTTTTATTAAATGTTCACTCCTTTGAATCCGAGTTCTGTCTCCGTGCCTTCTCTCTGCGCTAAGGAAGCGAGAGCGCCGTTTCGTGACAATAATAATGAATTTACAGTATATAACTGTAAATTTAACTTAAAACTGTAAAATCTAAAACGTTGATTACATATTTTTTACAGTCGAATTCCAGCAACCAGCTGCCAGTTTCTTACCGTAAATTTTAAATATGACAAAAGTCCCAACAGCATTACTGTTTGAAATTTGAATAATAATCATATTTGATTATGAAGATTTGAAAAACTCAAATTCAGTAACTTTCTCCTGTAACATGCAGTGAAGATTTTTACTATTATTTAATGGTGAGATTTTGCCTCTCTTCCGGCCATAGCTGCAAGCTTTTTAGCCCCAACCCTATTTCTTCTGTTACATAAGCGCCACCTACTGTCAGACATTGTCTCATCCTAAAATATATCCCGCATAGAGTCTGTCTAAAGGGATGAATGCATCATTGTATATGTTACATACAAGTGAAAGATTTAAAGAGAGACAAATTGAAGGGTAAAACTTTATTGTGAAGTGTGCTTAAGAGTAGGTGATCGTGATGAGGGATATTATTTTCCTATATCCTTCAAAGGTTATATTTGGCTTACAATTGGATAACACAGAGAACCACTAGCTATTCTTGACAGCAACATAATCTCCCATTTAATAATGTTTACTTGTCCACTTTGAAATGTAAGGTTATAGATGTTTCCTTCCCCAGTTCAATCATGTGGTCTTTAAGTGTCATCACTTCGTAAACCTCTCACACCATTCTCAGCAAAGTGAACCCAATCAAATCTAGCTGTGTGTGTGTGTGTGTAAGGGTGGGGGAGCAGTCAGTGTGTCATCATATGTTCTCTGTTCGACTGTGATGCGCATGAAACAATCTCAGTGACAGAATTCTGATTACAGATCTCTCATCCATCACAGCCATCTGTTTTGTCTTTTACTCATTTTTACTCCTTTTCCTCATTCCTTGCTGCCTTTCTACTTCCACATGCCACTGTCACACCGCCATTTACTGACATTTGTTGTTTTTATCAGACCATTTAATGTTTGTGTCTAAGGCAGCTATAAAGGATCTTGCTCACATTATTCTCATAATTCACCTGCCAAGGCTCCAGAGGCACATCAAATGTGCTGGTTCTCCTATCGCTCATCACTTTTTTTTTTTTTTGGTAACTCTAACTCTTCTCTGCAAGCCAATCCTGCCACTCTCTGACTGGAGATGTTTACAGAATAACAGTATAGTTCCTAGCCATATCAACCTAAAAAGCTCTAAATAGTTTTAAATAGGACAATTATCGAAACACTTTGATCATTTTTGTGTGAGTTGCTACTGGTCTAATCAGATTCAATGATCTATGCTAAGCTGTGCTAAAAGTGTTACCATCAGACCTGGAGATTGGATGAATAGATTTGAAAATTGTAAAACTCAATTGTTTAACTTAAGGGGAGTTAGAAAATGAGCCTATTTTCAAAAATAATGGCGTGTTCCTTTAATAATACCTACATTTTACTTAAAACTAGAGATAAAGGCTCATAAATGTATGTATAAAACAATAAAAAAGTGTTTGTGTGTAAGCTTTAATGGGTGTCAAGAGGAACAGATAATTCAACAAAGACAAACATAGAGGAAGAGAGAGAAGAGTGATACCTGAACCAGAGGACGCACTGAAAAGATCATTATTTTACTCAAAACCATCAGCGGCCCAAGCACAGCTCTGAAAGAAGGACAGCAGCTTCACAGATCACTCTACCAGATTGATTACCTCCAAGCTCATGCTGACAGAGCACTTCTCCTCTTTCTTTGAATGATGCCCTCAGCTGTGGATTGTGTCAGGGCGGTGGGACCAAAACATTTTATTATAAATGATTGAACTGGCTATCATCAGATCATTTGTAGTTCAATAAAAAAGAAAATGGTTTTAAAAAACAAATGTAAATTAATTTGACATTTTATTATTGCGCAAAATAGACCTCACAAGCTTATACAAGGGGGGGAAAACAAAACATCAAACCAGAAATAATCAAATAAAGGAATTCACTTGAGAGTAAACAAGCATTATACTCCAAACACGTTCCAGATTGATCAACTGAGGTGAGCCAACTACATTCCTAACTTGTTTAGCATGTCTTAGATATAGAATCCACCAAATATGACTAAAAATAACAATGAAAATATGCCTAATCAGTATGACGGGGTACCCTACATCCACCAGCACTATGTTTTGATTTATTATTCATAGGTTTTATTATTCATATGAAGAGGAAAATTCAATTTTTTTTGTGTGTGTTTTGCTTTATCTTAGTGTAGAGAAAATTCATGCCCTATTTGCATTTCATGATTTTTGTACAGTTTTTTTGTAAAAATAAATAAATAAAAAATAATTACTATGACTACTAAACAAACAATTAAAGTGCCCCTATTATGCCATTTTAAAGGTTGCTAATATTGTTTCATGAGTCTCTCAAAACAGGTTTACATGTATGCAAGGTCAAAAAACACTGAAATGTATTTTCTCTGAAAATACATTTAATTTCACCCCATTTCTAAATGATTTGTAAACGACTCGTGTGAAGCAGTTCGAAGAATCAGTCTGTCTAAACCCCTCCTTTTCGTGAGCCCTCGCTGTAATTGTTCAGATAAAGTCATTTTAAGTTTATTCAATTTACTTTGGAATTATTTCTGTTTACTTCCTGACCGGTTAATTAGCCAAAGAATAAATCATGACATAAACAGGATAATCAGCCAAAGAGCTCACGTAGATCATACTATGGTCTCCTTCTGAAACTTTATCCACTTGTTTGATTAAATTAAGCGGAAGAGTTTTTTCAAACAGTTTCACATTTTTGTTCTTTCCTGCTGTGCAAGAAACTGCTCTTGTTATGAAAGGCGGCAACGTTTTTCACCTGGCTGACCTTAGCTTTTGTCTTTTATTGACATTGATATGACAAAGTGTACAAAACACACTAGAAATATTCAAATAGATGCGTGAATAACTATATTTTATAAGTAAAGTATAATTATTCAAACTTATAATCACCGGCTTGTCACTCACCATAAAGGTTGCACCTTACTGAGCTGGCTAGCAAAACATGGAAACTGTCAAAAAGTTTAATAATATCAAGCAATGTGATGACAATATTTATTATGCATAATGGAAGTGTGTAACTTGGGCTTGTGACAAGGGAAATTAGGTGGCATTACTTGTAGTGACAACTTCTGAGATGTTCTGAAACACAGAAAGAATGGGTTGCCTTCAAAAGTGTCAATAAATTTGAAATTTGTGAGAGATTCCACATCTGTTCTGAAACAATGGCATCCTGAAGTCTGTAAAGTGTCATCCTGTTGTTGAAGGTTCCTCTCAAAGCATTCTCAGTTAAGAATTCATATACTCTGATGAAAACCAGAAACCTGAGCTCATTTGAAAATGTTAAAATAATTGCACCACAGATTCATTTTGACATACATTTTTGACGCGTACACAATGCTAATCATCAGAGGATTTTAGATAGAAATGTAGTTATGGAATGTTTTGGCATATGTCAAATAACTGCCCTTGTTAGTGAACAGAACATCAGGTAGCTCAGGGACTTGTTCAGCCTGACATGTTCTTGGCACACTGTCATACCGGCTGCATCACCTGAATTGGTAAAAAAGAAAAACAAAACTGATCCTCCTTCTTCCTCTGAGGTTTTGATCCTCAAATGCTGAATGATGTAGGCCTCTCTTTCAACAAGGTCTTTAGTTTGAAAAACACTTAGCTCTTTTCTGACCTGATTTTGTTTTCAAAAACATCCTCAAAATGTATTTCTTTTATCTGTGTGTGTGTGTGTGTGTACGGTATTATATGCTTTGAGTCACATAAGTTGAAAGCTATTTTTTTCCTTTTAAAAGTATAGCTGTACAGCAGACTAACAGAAACTGTTTCTAATTAATTAAATGCGCATTTTTGACATTTATCATGTGAGTGTGTGTGAGTACCTATTCAACCATGTTTTAATGACAAATTTGTGTGCTGAAGTGAGGGAAATTTGAGAAAAACTTTTCATTTCAAAATGCAGAAAGTTATTTGCAAGGGTTGAGACAGAGCTTTTAAATTACAGCCCTTTATTATTACATGGCCATTATGCAAGTTAGCATTGAATTTCTATATCCAAATTAAACAACCCGAGCATTTTGAATGCAAAGTACAAACTTCCTTTTAAACAAAATTAGACTACTAAAAGTAATCCAAAAAAAAGTAGTCCAATTATATAACCTACAAATAGATTCCGTCATTAACTACAACTTTCATTATGTAATTTACAATCTGTAATAGCCTACGATTAGTAAGTAATCTTTTAAGCTTTATATGCAATGCATATACTTTCTTGCATAACTTACTGGATGTGTGCAAAAGAGTAAAACAATATAATTTTACTAATTTTCTCTTTGACAGTAACATGCATTGCATTATGATCTGAATGTAAAATATGAGCAATAGAAAGGAGTTTTCTTTCATATCGCTAGAGCCTGAAGCCTGTCTAAAATGGAAGATTTTTTCTTTGTTCTGCTACGCAACAGGTCTGTGTAGGTTCACTTCATTTGATGTTTTAGTTCCCTTCATTTCCCTGCTTCTGATATCTTCACACAACTGCGTGATGAAATACCTCTTTCTTTCAGTTTCATGTGCTTCACATACCTTGATCAAAACATCTTAGCCTTTCACATATTTATTACACATAGTAATTGTTTGTTAAAATGGATTTTTGTCACTCTCCTCTAGCACTGAGATTCTTTAGAAGGCTAGAGCCACATATAAAATGTTTTATCATTACAAAGTATTCATAAACCTGTATGAATCACCTTTGTTCTGCTGAATTCAAAATAAGATGTTTTGACTATGATATGTTGGTAGACAAAGTGTTGACAGTAAAGGTCTTCTTTAGTATATATATTTTTTCATGCTGTGTAGGTTGATGGCTACAGTCAGCTGTTCAGCCACCAACCATTTACAAAATATCTTCTTTTGTGGTCAACAAAAGAAATAAATTCATCAGGTTTGGAACGTTTTACATGAAGGCGAGTAAATGATGACTTTGCAGTTTTTTGGTTGAACCACCCATTTAAGAAAGATTTTAACACCATAATTTTCGTATTACTAGAATGCTTGCAGAAATGTATGCCTCAATAATATCACCTTTTTTATTACTAGTGCATATTATATTGTCTCTGTTCTGGGTTTTTAATATGTCCCTGGTTTTTCATTGCCCATGTTGAACTTTAACAACTTCAGCTTTAGTTTAATGGCGCCATCTTGTGGTTTTGTGGAACACTTACATTCAGATTATGTCTTCGTTACACTTAGTTTTATAGTTTATATAATTTTAAAGCTTTTATGATTTACACTGTTTCTAAGAACATATAATTTACATATGGTGCCGTAGAAAATGATTGATGATTTTTAATGTTTTTATTTTATTTCATTTTATTTTTCTTTTGTTAAGAATTGTAGCCTATTCGCTATAAGGTGATTTAATCACTCATCTGTTGTTTATTGTTAGATCGTGATATAGTAATATTAACTAATTTATTCTTATTGTAAAATCATAGTTGTGAGAGTTCGTGTCAGTGATTTTCTTTTCTATAATAACTGAGGACATCATAGGGTCTATCTGGTCTGACAAAACAGGAGAGAAACATGGTTTCATGCTTGGATGTTAAATAAATGGATGTTAAAGTGCCCCGATTATGCCTTTTTAAAGGTTGCTAATATTGTTTCATGAGTCTCTTAAAACAGGTTTACATGTATGCAAGGTCAAAAAAACACTTTAGTTTTCTCCAAAAATAGATTTAATTTTACCCTATATCTAAATAATTCGTAAACGCCTCGTGTGAAGCAGTTCGAAGACTCTTTAGACAGTCTGCCTAAACCCCGCCTTTCTGTGAGCCCTCACTGCTGTGATTGGTCAGATGGCGCAGTCTTTTATGATTGGTCTACCGCTACAGCGTGTTTCGGAAAACGAAAGGCCCAGTGCCATAACTCTTTTCGACTCTTTTTTTTTATTTTTATTCTTCATTTAAACGTAATTTATCGTGCACCGTCGACGTCACAACTTTGCAGATAGTTTATATAGTTCACAGACAGCTACATGACACACTGCATGAAAGATTATATTTGAAAAGGCATAATAGGGGCACTTTAATAAATGTAAGCATGTATGAGAAATCCACAAAAAACTGTATTTTTGCTTCTTCATGTTCTGTTTAATGAACCTTAATTAATTTGTTGTTAAACACATGAAATAGTAATTGTACCAGATGATTTGGTCAGGACCTGGTTCTCTCTCTAATTTGCAGGTTTAGCTGTAAACAGTAGTAGGGCTGGGCGATTAATCGTTGATAAATGCATGCGCATCATGTTAGTAAAGCTGGTTCTTTGATTAGCGCTAAATCTCAATCAGCTGTTTTTAAGATGCACTGCAGTTGATACACAGAGCCGTAGATCACTGACGAGCTACGCAATTTTGCGTTCAAAAAAGGAAATTAATCGCTTCCGATTTTGAACGCAAAATTGCGTAGCTCGCCAATTTTAAAGTTCTGGCCTGGAGTGCCGTACCCGAAAGTCCAGTCCCAAAGTTTCAGCTGGTAGCGCCAATCCCAAATCCAGTTCCAGAGCCTCAGCTAGGAAAACCGATCCCTATTCCAGCCCCTAGATCACGACCAGGCGTGCCGATCCCTGTTCTCGAGTAACGGCCAGGAGTGCTGATTCCAGCCCCTAGATTATGGCCAGGAGTGCCATCTTCTTATGGAGGCTCAGAGGAGCCATGTTCAGCAATGTCGGTTCCGATTTCCATCAGAAATCCTTGTGGTTCACAGTCCACACCAGTCGGGTCCCAGCCCTGAATTCAGTCCGGAGTGGGCCCCGGACCATCCTCCCCTAGAGACACCTGTCTACCCAGGCTTTGTCCCGGAGGGAGACCTCTCCAAAAATTCTTTGGGGAGGGGTGAAGGTGCTTGGGTCATGATGGGGAGGGGTGGGAGAGGGATCAAGCCAGAGCCTGTTAGTGACCCTGAGTTGCCATGGCCCGAACCATCAGAGCCTGTCGATGACGGTGTTTTGCCGTGGCCTGATCCGCTTGAGCTGGTCAGTGACTCAGTGGTTCCGCCAGTGATTGCACGGCCTCCTGCGATGTCGGTTCCGGACGTAGAATCTCAGGAGGTTTCGCTGGTGGCTACACAACCCACGGAGACCTTGGAGCCATTGTCATGTCCTAAACCTGCCACGAAGGCCTGTGAACTCTTGTCTCGCCCTGAACCGATCACAAAGGCCTTTGAACCCTGGTCTTGTTCCCGGCTCTATGTTGCAGACCCGTGTGGTCCGCCCTGGTGGGCATCTCTGCCGTCTGCTCTGCCCAGAAGGGCGTCCACGCCACCCACTCCGCTGTCTTGTCTTGATTAGCCTTTGTATTTATTTCATGTCTTGTCTTCAGTCTAGCGTCCGTCGTTGAAGTAATGTCCTTTAGGCTGTATGCATTGATTATGCATTTTTGTCAGCGTTCCTTTGTTTTTTCATTCTGTTTTATTAAATATTCACCTAATCACCAAGCTTATCTCTGCCTCCGTGGTTCCTCTGTCTCGCTGAGAAGCAAAGTCGCTACTTCATTCTACGTTACACCAGTATAGAGCACGTACTGTATATGCACAGATAACAAAGCTGAATTGATCTGCATTGCATCACAGAAAAAAATCACAAGACTCTCAGTGTTTCACATTATTTATCACTGCACCATTACAATGAAAACCAAAAAAAAAAAAAGAATCCTGTATAATAAATGATAGTAATGTCTGATAATAAACTGCTAAATCAGAAATGAAGGCCAGGCTAAATCAGTTTAACTGTATTAACAGGCAATAAATGAAAATATGTATGTGTGATTTGTGAATTACATCTTTATTCTCAACTTTAATTTTTCAATGTAGTAGGAGTACAGCAGACAGAAAACAATGTGAAGAGTGATGTGAACTTTTATACAGATTAGAAATAATAATAATAATGCAAACATATAAAATAAGCAATGCATCAATGATGAATCAATAATGCATTTATTAGTCATTCAAGCATTCTTGAATCGTGTAATTCATGTTTAATTTTTATGAAACATTTTTATTTTTATTTTGTAACATTACACTGTATAGCGCCTGATTTTGTAGCATTGTAGTATTACCCTTAACCATTCAAAACCAATTAACAAATCAGAAGTCATCAAAATATTATTTATAAAAATATTATAAATATTTTAAAAAACAGATTACTAAAAATTACTAACAAGAACTCAGTGCTTACTTATTGTTGTATTACTTGCAGTTTAAATAGCTCATAAAACCTGTTTTAAAACTGTAAAAGATCCAGAAATCCTACTGAAACAGCCTTTTATCAAAAAGCAAGAGTAAACTGATCCACATTAGCACATGTGATTTCATAAAAATGTTTATTTTTGTAATATGGTGACTCAAAAACGTTCCCTTTTACATCTTATAAACCCCATACACTTCAATTCCATCTGTCCCCAAACACACCACATCGCTCATCCATCATAAACTGAACACACAAACGTGACAGCATCATCAATAGGTGCCTCTCTTTGAGGGCAGTATCTGATCTGTCACCAAAGAATACATTGCCATCATGCCCCAAACTCCTCTATGTACTGATAGTTAAGATCCTGTGATAACTAAAGAAAGATAAAGAGCTGCTGGATAAAAATGTTCCTTTTTTTTTTTTTAAGATGTTAACAGTTAATGAAGGAAAGGGAAATGTACAAAGAGGGGATGACAAAGTGCTCATAGTCACAAAAACCACAGATTAAAAATTCTCTGAAACAGAGACATAATAGCTTGCAAATTTAGCACAGCTTATACCATCTTGAAAGATTGAATGCATCCGTTTAAATGATCATACAATATCATAATATGTCATACCACCGTTTTTCCATCCTTGGGGGAAAAAAAGAGTGAAAGTTTTCAGGCAGTCTAAACTTACAGACCTTATTTACCATGATATTTTATACCTTTTATGCCTGGGTTTATGACTTATTTACATTTTATAAATACATGAAAACAATGCCAATTTCATATGTATCACTGCAGAAGCACTGCATTAACAATGTTATTTTTAGAATACAAAGGTTTTACAAAGGAGTTTTAAGCAACCATAATAATGAGATCACATTCTGAGCACATTCCTTGACCGAAACATCAAGAAAACCGGACTGAAATGGCCATACAATGTTCTTGAAATGGCATACAATGCTTTTTATATCAGACTGTCATTTGGGGTTTAATTTAATAGTCCTCTTGTGTTATTCTCACATTCCTTGCCAAGGTCTTCTTCACTGTTTGTGACTTCCTTTGAACTGGAATTACTAGGATCCTTTTTTTTTCCCCCTTTTTTTTCATCCAGCTTGGGATTTGTTGATTCCGAAACAGGAGCTTTTAAAGACAAAACATTTACACAGAGAATAATTTATAGTTTTATGCATTTTACTGGTTTTACTGATTATAATCTTTTGCATCTCTTACAAAGCATGCGTTTTCACTTACGCTCTAGATTTAAAAGACGACCACCATCTGCTTCACTACTTCCAACACCATCATTGTCTTCCTCGGTGAGTTCCACTATTCGCTGTCTTGCGCTCTCAAAAACAGACTTCAAAACAATGGAGTCCTCAAAGATCTAAGATATAGAGAGACATTTAACATTTAATCTAAACACAATCAGCTATATTTACTAACACAAAATATGCAGGCTCGTTTTGGGGACCGTTTACTCCAAAATTATAATTCTGTCAACTGACAACTTTGCAGATTGTTTACATTCACATTTCCAAAAAATCAAAAAATGTGTTAAATCTATTTGCATAAACGTTGCAGTACCATTGCAAAGGAGAAATTGTATTTTTTTTTTTAAATGTACATAAGTCAAACCTGAGATCCTTCCAGATTAAACGTCTGAGCATTGTGGCACATCTGCATGACATCCTTTTCCAGATCGGCAATGCACCTGTATTTGTGATTACGTACTCTCTCCTGCATAAACAAAAACAGGAATCATTTGAAAGTACAATGAACAAGAACAATGAAAAAAGAATATTAACAGCCTGTGAAACTTTTGCAGGAATGACAGATTTCCCAGAATCGGTAAAATAAAATCTGCTTCCTTTTCATATCAATCTGAAATGCAGCCAGCAAAAACACACAACCTGCGTGACATGAGCAACATCGGTACATTTCTTGAACGGAAAAGGATGTCAATGTGGATATACAGTAAGCATGGCAAAGTCAGGTGGGAAAGGGTGTGTGGTGGAATAGGGCGTTTTAGGAAAAATAAGACAGGCAGCTCTGTGGGATGACATGCTGACCCTGATCCTCCTGAAGTCGACTGGCTTGCGGATGAGCTCATAGTACTCTGGCACCTCTTTTCTTGAGGGCAGCTGAACGAAGCCTTTACTGATCTGTCGGCCCAACCTGTACAGTGATATATTAAAGAAGAGATACAAAAATAAGCCGTTATACCTTTTATTGTGCTGTCTGATATAAAGCACAAAAGAGTACAAAGAGTATAAAGGGAAAGAGTACAAACTTAAAACTGCTGGCAAAGTTCTTTGTAAATCAATTTGCCAAGAAATAAAAACCTATTAAGTCTGTGTGTTTAACTACTGACGTGTCCTTGTAGTTGATGACCATGTCTACGATGGTGTTCATCTGTTTTGTGAGCTTTGGAGGGTTGGGCGGCAGTTTCTCTGCAGGAGGGCGTCCCCGTCGCTTTTTGACCTTCTCCACCACCTCCTGACCAGTCTCAGATCCCTGGTTGCCTTGTTGATCGCTTTTTCGTTTCTTTAAGTTACTTTCCTCCTCCATAACCTCAGACACTCCGTTTTGGATGGCCTGAGACTGAGCAAAAGACATGGAAACAGTGATGAGCAGTACTGGAGTTGACAGAAATAAGGATTTTGCCATTTTAAAAATATGTAACCGTGATCATAAACTGGAACTAAAAAAAAGTATCCTAGCTGTGCACATTTTAAGATCAAAATTAAAATAAATAGTTATTATTCTCTTCATTTCTTTCTTTTGTTGCCTCTTCATTAACTTCAATAAACAAGAAAGAGAAGTGATATCTTGTTTACACTTTTTATTTATTTAGATAGATAGATAGATAGATAGATAGATAGATAGATAGATAGATAGATAGATAGAAAAGAAATTACTCACTCTCAGGCAATCCAGGTTGTAGATACATTTGTTTCTTCATCTAAACATATTTGGAGAAATTTAGTATTACTTAACTTGGCAATCAATAGGTGCTTTTAGAATGAGAGCCCAAACAGCTGATAAAAATATCCCAATAATCCAGACAATAACCCTCAAGATTTTTTATTTTATTATGTTTTTATCAGTTAAAAGCAATTTTAAAAAGTGACATTATGGGCAGGGGACACATGCGTTAGCCTAAAGCAATGATGCATTTGTTTATTAAGCTTTCCACGTCATAAGACATTAATTGATGGAGTTCCTTTGATCAGCCGTGGACTATTTTTGATCAAGTTTGAACTCTCATTCTGACACCACCTCATTCACTGCAGAGGATCCATTGTGGGCAATGTTATATTAAATTTCTCCAATCTGTTTCACTTAAGAAACAAAATCATACATTACGGATTCCCTGAGGGTGAGTAAGTTTCAGCAAATTTCCATTTTTTTGGGGTAATCTAATTCTGTAACAAATTACACTTAAGTGTAAAGTTCTACTGAGGTTAGAACGTCTAAAATATGCACTTTTTCTTATAAATATTGTTCTATAATGTGTAAAAGCTATTCCAGACTTAATAATGCAAAGGGGGGAAAAAGCATTAAATGCATGTGAATTTGCTAGTCATTACTGTAGTATTAATAACCGTCACAGAACCCAACTAACATAGCGTTTCTGTGCAATCATCAGCCTTCTCTATGCAAATAACAGTTGAAACTTTATGGCAGTTAATGCACTATGATAATAAGTTGACAGTATGTCGAATAGTTTCATATTTGCCTTGTTAAATTTAAAGTAATATTAAAAGCAGTAAATTACTAAGCATGGCCTTTCATCTGAACATTATCATCATCATCTTGGCTATACGTCTCACCAGGCAATCTGCCTTCAATCTTCAGTCCCCTCTAACACCGGCAGCTGCTTTCACTTCCATTTCAATATTTGAAAAAGAATCACTTAACAATATCCCACTGGCTCTGTATGATCCAACACAAGGGCTGCTGGGGAGGCAGGAGACGCTGGTACACTGATCTTCAGTCCCATTGTGAATGAAATGATTGACGTTCACGGCGATGCTGATCTCCAGCCAACACGCCTGACTTAACGGAACGGTGACGGACAGTTTACCGCACAGTGCGCCGAACGTGTTTCATTAAAAACGGGACTGGAACGCAGCGGCTAGCAACATGCGCACACCTCACGTGTAATAATAAGCAAATGCGGGATTCAATGTGTGTGTGTGTGTGTGTGTGTGTGTGCTGCCGAGACTGTGTTTTACACAAAGGCAATTAATGTGCACTGATATGCCTGCCGCAGAGAGCATATGAGAGGGATGAAAATATGAATTCTATGACGCTATGCAGGCAGCGCCAGCCACTGATGTCTAAATCAAACACGAGCGCGGAGCACAAACGCGCTCATATACTTTTATATGCACAAAGAAATCAGAAAAAACAAGGCGCAATGTACTGACGTGAGAGAACAGCCCTCACACAGACGCAAACATTTCATGCAAATATCCTCTACACGGACGTAAGACAAATATGAAAGCGCGCAGAGAAACACACGGAATGCATTTATTCACACATACCCCAGGGGACCATGTGGAAGGAAGGAGGCCTAATAATCAACAGCATAATAATGGAATGCACACTGACACACACACATCTGCTCGCATGCACAGACGCACAACTGAACCGCTGCACACAAAACATGCAGGGTGCTTGCAAAAAGCACATTCAGAAGAGTCTGTACTTGGTGCAGCAAGCCAAAACCCTTGTTACGCTATACAAGTCAGTTCCTGTAACCTCTATAAAGAAGAAAAAAAGGTGTCAGGATCCACACAACCGATTTGTCTGGGCAATGCTTTCCTTCACCAGACACAGTTCACGGATACACACACAATCCCTTTCTCACTTTCTGTCTGTGTGCCCATGTGCTGAAGCCTGGTGTGATTGCGTGCTCTATGTGCAGGAGAGAGAGCAAGTGAGAAGGAGAGAGAGAGAGAGAGTGAGAGAGGGTGATAGAGAGAGTGAGTGTGTGAGAGAGAGAGAAAGGAAGAGGGCGATTTACCTGACTGTGGTCTCCAGGCTGGCTCCAGTCTGGAGGAGAGAGAATTAGCAAACCAGCATTGCAGCGCGCAGCCAGTCTCTTCATCAGCTGATCACTCAAAACGCACAGCCTGAAAGGGGGGCGAAAAGCGCCCAGCTTTTCATACACAAATCAATTGCCGTTAGGATGTTGAGAGAGAGAGAGAAAGAGAGAGAGAGAAAGGAATAACTGCGAGATGCCTTTCTGCTAGTTTGTCCCTGTGGAAAGGCCTGCAGCTCGCTTTTCTCTCTCTCCACCCTCTCTCTCTCTTCTTTTCTCTCTCACTCACTGCATGTTTTAATATCGACTGTCGCAATCTGGTTTCTTTTCCTTTTTTCTCTTTCCTGTCTCCCTCTCTTTTATGCTCTCCTTCAGTCTTTTTTAAACGCCCCTCTGTTAAAAGAAGCGTGCTCCATTTTTGTGCCTATGCAGATGGTTTTTTGCAAGCTTTACTGACATCTTGAGAGGATTCCAGGGTTGTTAATGTTGTGTCGAACACACTCTCTAACACACACACACACAAACACAAATTGGCTAATGGCATGTTTGTATCTGCGTCTGGGAGCTTTCACAACATAAAAAGGAATAGAGATTCTGGTGAAATCATTTGGGGCTATAAATATTACCAGATAGTCCAAAACATAACAGTTTCTGTCGGCTTCCCTTTGAGAACTGAGACTAATAACTTAGAAAGTAGCTTCACGTGTAGCTCAAAGACGTGGCATATGCTTAATTATTTTTAAGCTGTATTACTGCAAGGGCTCAGCGGTGTCCTGAGAGTACTTGGACTGTATTCTTGGTCAAATATAATCGGCTGAAGGCAGACCAGAAACAAACTTAATTTTTGAAATGATGTTGCTGAATCGGTGTGAAAATGTGCTTTATAAAGTAAATATTCGAAACAGACCCTGAGAAAAAAGCTGAGAAATTTGTGTCAGGAGAACAAACATTAATAAAAATCAAACTGGCCATGTGTTTATCATATTTCTATTTGAAATGAATCTCGGCAATAAAGCATAACTTGACAAATAACTCTTCATGTGAACAGCAAAGAAACTTTGTGATAGTACATAAATTCGCTACTATATAATGTCATGTGTTATCAATTTTAGCATTGTGCAACCTGATTTTAAATCCATTATAATTGCCAAAATTGCCATCTGTCATCATAAGAAATCCCTGTTGGTGAGTCATATTTCTGCTTTCAATATTTTCTTTAATAATTTTCATGAATGAAATATGCCTCTTAAGTGTCTTCTCAAAATCAGATGCAGTTTTAAGATGCAACATTGTTCATGTACATTTGCCATGGCAACATCTTCATTACTAAAGCCATTGTTTAATGTCTGAAGCAATCTTTTCTAATGGTATTTTTGACAAGCCTCTTAGAAGTATCAGTATTGTTTTATCACGCAAGAGCGGATTTTCAGTGTATGCATGTGTTGTGGTATGATTACACGCTGTCATAATTTTACATTTCATATGCATGTTTTGCTATCAGGTCGACAAGGGCATTTTGGTAAAACATCTCAGGCGGTTACTATGGCAACACCACGTTTTACTGGCTGCAGACCGCACCGAGCTGTAATGCTATAGCATTCCATCACAAAACACAGACACACACTTTGTCGTTACAGACACACTGAGCTGAACATTCTCAAACACAATTGAGTCTCTGAGCTACATAAAGATGAGCTAAAATCCAAAGACGTGCCAAACTATAATCAGAATCAAGGTAATGTAAGTCCATGCATGCATCCACGTGTGTCGGGTATCAAAAACATAGATGTAGTATGTCATGTTATACAAAAGCTACACAAGAAAACTAATCTTCTACGCTAACCTCAACAGATACAGTCTTCAAATTAATTTCTCACCACAAGGTATTGTTTGTGTAATATTATGGGCTGCCTTTTATCTGACAGCCATCTATTTTCTTTTTTCACTACAGCTGCACTAATTCTGCATAAAAAGATTTGAATTCAGCGGTTGTCCTTTTATATTTCTTTCTTTATTCTTTAATAAAAATGTCCCTCGTTTTGTGAAGAATTCCCTTTGTAATGTTACCAATTGAAAACAGGATTGCGTAGCCTCAAAAATGGGCTTCAACTGATCGTCATTATGCAGTAGAATGCAATATCACAAAGGATTTCATGTAAAAGATTAGTTCACACAAAAATGAATTAAAAAGCATTCATCAGTTACTCACCCTCAAGATGATTCTAACCTTAAAAGACATTTTTGTTTCCTGTGGAACACAAAAATAAGTCGTTTTGAAAAATGTACTAGCTGCTCTTTTCCATGCAGTTACAATTAATAGGTTATTAAGCTAAATGGAAAGAATGGAAGTGACATGTGGACAGGTATGGTTTCCCATTCGAGGAAGTTGTGCTCTGCATTTAACCCATCCAAGTGCACACACACACACACACCGCAGTGAGAAGTGAACAACCACACACACACCTTGGTCAAGGGTCTCACCTCAGTCATGGTATTGAAGGGGAAGAGAGCCCAACTCCCTATTCATTAGGCCACATGTATATATGAGACATTATTATTAAATGACATTATGACAAATATGACGTCTAATACTGAAATGTATTATATATATTTTTTGGATTATTTTTCATGGACTCATGGTTTTCTAGAGATCCTCTCCTAAGATTTGTGAAATGCTACTGAAAAGCAGTACCATAAAAGTAGCCCAAACTACTTTTGCTCAGTGTATGTTTTTGAAGTTTCATCATGTTTTCAGTGAAAAAAAATATCCAGTCCCAAAATTATAAGCGCTTCATGACGAGCATTAAATTCAGATGATGTCCAAACAATCAAATGGCCTTCAAGAGTGGCATTTCTTATCAGAGTAATAATTACCCATCTGTTAGGGTTGGGACCACATAACTCTCTAAAAGAGGAGATTACAGTCAAATGGCATATTTTCACATATCCAGACCAGTTTCTGTAAATGCACCACTGAAAGCATTCTAAGCAGCTGTATCAGTGTCTGGTGTGGGAGCTGTTCCCTCCAGAGCAGACAGCGGCAGAGGCTGGTAAAATTAGCTCATCACCGGCTGTGCTACTGAACACCGATATCTTATACGTATCAAGAAGGCCAGGTGCTTTCAAAAGCCCTATTTTCTGTTCTTCAATTTAAAAATGAATTAAGACAGTTCAGGCAAAGATCAAAGATGTCTTCCGGAAGGCCAGCTAAAGTTCCCATGGGGAAAATCAGATTAATGAACCAACTAAATGTCACTGTGAAATTACACAGAATGTCTTTTGTTACGTGGATACACTACACGACTTTACACCGGGCATTACTCAGAGGAAAAACTGTCAATCATTCACTAAAGGATTGAGGATCACACACTACCAGACTTTAAAGTTGTTTCTGATCACAACAAAAGTGTGCCTTGCTGCCAAGAGATGCGTGACAACAAATGAAAACACTGTTCTATAAAATCGACTTAAAATATCACAAATGTTTGATATCCCCCGAGTCAAAAAAATAAAATTAAAATAAAAAATCCTGAGTCTGGAACGTAAACCTGCGGAAGATCGGGGCAAAAATCGTGTAGTGTAAGTTACTTCAGGATTTACATGATAAAACCACGGCACTTGGTACTATCTTCGTGTTACTTTTGACGTTTTCGTGGAATGTTCTGATACTCTTTTGGTCGTCTTTACCGGAAGTCGCCACATAGTCAGGTGTTGAGCTTGAGAAAAAAACCTTCTTCACCGCTGACAAAAGATAGATTGCAGGGTTTTTTTAACTGTAGGCAAACATCCAATTCCTGTGCCCTTATGGTTGTGCGTCAAAGCACCCTGTTAAGCATTTTGTGACCGATCAGTCCGAATGATTCAGACCATTTGCAAAACGATTTAGGTCTAGTTTGAACTAATTCAGCTGATTCAAAAGAACCGATTCAATTGCACTCTTGATTCTAAACGAACTACTGAAGCACTGGGTATGTGAACACTCTGAATTTTAGTTCGGTAGTTATAATAATAATAATACTATTTCTTTGCAGATTTGTTCTTTGAGTTAGCACGACCTTCCTCATGCCTGCTTATCATCTGCAGTCCAGCTTTTTACCACTAGATGGCATTATAACTACATGAACTCTACAGATGTAAAACAAAAAGATAGCAAAGTAATGCAATATTTGCAGTAAACACAAGGTGGGGATGCAATAACATTTTTATTTAGTTATATATGAACATGACATTTACATTTCATTCGTTTTTATTAAGAGATCTTAAAATCTAGATATACGATTTTGGAAGTATAAATAGTGTATACTTGATAAAATATATATATTAAAAGAATTACATCAAGCTCTTAAATTGTAAAAAAAAAAAAAAAGTATATAACCCTAAAATGAATATATAAAACTGTTTTGACATGCAGTTTCCTATTATTGTAGGTCTTTATAACTGTCAATCTGCATAATTTGTATTTTTATATGTGGGAAACACAACTGTCAGTGTAGAAGAAAATAAGTGATGCCGCTTATAATACCAGCAGTGCACTGCACTTTTGAATACACTGCTCTCTTTAACATTACACCTGTTGGAAAACATAACCTGTCACATTCATCTCAAGTCGTATAATTGTGCAGGTTGCAGGCTGAATGGATGAAGAGAGCATGGGAAAATGTCAAATCAATCAGGGGAGCCTATGCGTGGAACAGGTGGAGTCTTGCTTCGAGGGAACCCCTGTGGATGGATTCAAACACACTCAAACAGAAACTGTTGTGCAGCTTATGCGAGTAATTGCTAAAAATGTGTAACTGGTAAGTAAGTAAAAGGCTACAACAGAGTATTAATGTGGACAAGTAATAGTCATACCCTAGGTTGGCCCTTTGAGTAGCTGACATGGGCATAGAGAAGCATTGCGATATCTTTGTGTCCAGCCTCCAGAGCAATGGACAGAGCAGTGCTCTCATCCTACCAGCACAGAGACACAAAACATATCAAGCAAAAAACATACAGGCAATCATAATTATAAATCATTATTGTGAATCGTTTCTCTCAGATAGCTGTGTGGTTACTCACATTGTCAGTCAGAGTGGCATCACAGCCTGGCTGGGTCAGTAAGAGTTTGACAATGTCAGCATGGCCGTGTTCACCAGCACACATTAGAGCAGTTGACCCCTCATCATCCTGGTTGTTGACCTCTGCCCCAGCAGCCAGCAGAGCCCTGACCATATCTATACGCCCATGACTGACTGCTAGCATGAGAGCTGTCTGACCGGCCTATTGAGCAAACAGTACACAAAGCACAAAAGGATACACGGATACTCTCGGGTAGAAACAGTTTTCTCAGTTACTCATGTATAAACATATAGACAAGAGATACCTGGCTGGCCTTGGCATTAACATCTCCTCTGCTGAAGAGTTCTTGCACCACCATCATGTCCTCTTTGGTTTCCACGGCAGCCAGGGAGGCAAGCATTATGGGAGTATAACCAGCCTTATTCTGATGACCAACATTACATACTCCTGCATGAGAAGGAATCAAATGACCAAAGAAGTCAAAGACCAAATGAATTGTAAAATGTAATACTTTTCTCTGTGTGTGTGTGTGCGTATGTATGTATGTATGTATATGTAGACAGACAGATAGATTATTTTTTTAAGAAGTGACTTACCCCTCCAAAGCTTTTTGATAAAAATGCCATTAAACAGTTATACTTTGAAATACTGTTACATTTTAAAATAACTTTTTCTGTTTTAATAGATTTTAAAATGTAACTTAATCTTGTGATGGAAGCAAATATTCTGCAGTCATTACTCAAGGCTCCAAAGGTTCTTTAGAAATCATTCTCAAAAGTATTAATTGTTTCAAGAATAGAAAGGTCATTAGAAAACCATTTATAAAATAGATTCTTGCTGAAGAAAAGTATATACTAGGTTTTAAAAATATTCAAAGTAGAACCAACAAGCACAACAAATACAGCAAAATAGAAAGTAATAATAGTACAGCTAAATAAACAGTAATATAGCTAAAGAAACATAGTGAAGGAACGAAAAAGTTATATAAAATAAAAGAAAAGAAATAGTGCGCTACTTAATAACTGATTAGATTAGATTAATTTGTTGTTAAGTTTTAAGGTACCTGCAGCAAGCAGAATCTTTACTATGCTGAAATTAGAGTGCGACACACTGTAGTGGAGGGCTGTGTTGCCATTTTGGTCAGCCATGTTGGCCACATAGCACAGGACACAGGGCGAGACATGGCGACAAGCGAAGAGGAAGTCTTCAACGATCTGTGGGCACGCCCTCTTCTGACTGGACACACAGAACCACTCCTGCTGCACTGTGCTCAAACAGGAACGCTTTTACAAAGACAAACAAAAATACAAAAAAATATAACTAGAATGTCAGGTAGAGAGTGGTTAAACCACACAGAAACCTTTTAGACATGCTATGGCAAGAACAAATATGAGACCAAATAAATGAAGCAGGCTTAAATTACTTGTAACAGAAAGAAAATACAGCACCACTGTAACTTCCCAAATCCCGCAGAGTTCAGAAACAATCTGATCTATATGCAAGCGGGTAATTATGGGATAAGAGTGAGTAAACATAGAACACATCAACAACTGAGCTTTCCAGACTGAAATACAGCTCCACAATGCATCATAAATTAAGTTGGGTTTGCCCTTCTTTTGTTTTTCTGTTGATGAGTAATATATTTCTGCATCTTGAGAATTAAGTTGAACACAGTAACAATTCAGCTATTAACAATTTGAGTGAAATATTCAGTACTCAGAGAATTAAAAAATGAATAAAATCTATTCAATCTGTTAAACAAAATATATAAATAAAGAAAATTAAATAGAGTCCATCTCTGAGGATATACAAAACATATTAATTAATTACAATGGACAAAAGTTTTGGAGGCAGAGTGTAATTTTGATTGACACAACGTGAGGTCTTATTTATGAGTCCATGTACAGACCTTAAGACTCAAAGAGCACTGAAGAAAAGAAAAAACCTGGAAACAATAAAAGCGCTGACATTAAAACCCAGATCTCTGTTACTGTTCTGAAACTCACCAGTTCTCTGTTGGATATAACCTTGCTGCCATTGAGGTGAATCTCTAGAGTGTGGCAGGCAGAAACCATCCTCTCACTAAATTTATATCTACACACAGTAAAAAAAATGTACAGTGTACAGATAACATTTTGCTAAACAGCATCAACTTGCACTGATAAAACAAAACTTGTTATAAAAATGAACCTTTCTTTTCTTTTGGGAATCTTTCCTTTATCTTTGGCACTCCCCTCTTTCTCCCTCTTTTCTCTTTTTTTCTGCTCTTCATCTTCAGAATCAACTCCCTCAGACAGGAGGTCCACTGTACCTCTGTGTAGATGCAGAAAGAGAGAGCTGTACAATTAAATATACAATGCATAGGTATGAACAGCAATGCATATTTTTCTAAATTAATTACACAACCAATCTGGTCAAATAATTCTAGTTCACAATAAGGAAAACAATGGGACACAGCTGAATTTATTATTTATGATTAAATAATGAAAGACTTTATTTACCCATGTGAGGCAGGCTTAGGGTTCATGCTGCCCATGGACTTCAGATTGGAGCTTTTCCTTTTAATGATGGACCCGAGACAATGATGATCACTGGCTGAGCCTAAAAAAATGGCATCATATTCCTGATTAAACGCAAAAGATGGGACACAATAAATGACTTTGATATTGCTGCTTTTTGCTTCTGTTGTGGTTGGTTTATAAACTTTGGTTCGGGGATAAAATAAAATCTGCATAGAGTTGATGTATATCTCCCTTTCTTTGCAACATAGTTCGCGAATTCTTTCCTTAAAAAAAATGCGTACAATTCCATTCTTGTTCACCGTATGCCATGACAGCACCTTAACATGCACACATTCCTTCATACACAACACACACCTGCTAAATTCACTTTTTATTCTCTAATAAGGACTCCTGAAAAACAAACATTCCCATCTTTCAGAAACCATGCGCAGCGCAGGCTTTCAGTGTGGATGGTATTCATGCCTGTGTCTGCCACATACCAAAAGACATGAGAGCATTCCACAAGCCAAGAGCAACCCAAATATTCTAAGTGCAGGGTTTATTCAGCCAAAGGACAAACCAGAGCGTGCTTTTTTCACCTCCTATTCAAATTCCAATGAAAAAAAAGATTGCTCTAAAAAAAGAGCTGCTTTTTTTTTCTGCTTCTTTTTGTACCCTGCATGCATTTCTTTGTCGGGTGGAGTCATTTAGACCAAGATTCTATACGTTTGATTGCTAACTGACTTGCTCTTGACATAAATAAATACATACCATGAAGAGCAGCGGACATCTGCAACTCCATTTGATTCTTTTGAACTTTTGAAGCTTCATTTGATGTCTGGTTTTGAGCAATGCCTGGGAGTTAGGAAAAAAATATATAAAGCATCTAAAATGGCAAATAATTCTTTCAAAGGCAGAAACTACAATTATAAACATCATTACCTTTAACTTGTTTATCTAAAACACCATAGGACTGTAGAAAGACCTCATGCTTTGGGCCAGGGTGACTGTCAGTTAAAAGGTCCTGTTGTTCTTTAAGTAATTTTTGCATGCGATCTATGTAATGGTCAAGTCCAGGCTCAGTCTGCACAAACATTTGACCTTCCGAGTCACGTATTCTCCCGTCTCCCACTTCTACGCCAATGCTGCGCGTTTTGACCGGATCCGGCAGACAGGACGGACCACAAGCTATGTTGCGCGTGTGGAGTCCAATAAGGATATTCTCATTGATATTTGCCATTCCAATGCCCACATCACGTGTCACAACACTGCGAACAGCAGGGGTGCTTGTGCCTCTATCTAAGCATGCAGT
This sequence comes from Enteromius treurensis, assembly GCA_032275025.1. Lineage (NCBI taxonomy): Eukaryota > Metazoa > Chordata > Actinopteri > Cypriniformes > Cyprinidae > Enteromius > Enteromius treurensis. Next base: position 5,548,773 of record JAUCMU010000097.1, on the reverse strand, counting down.
GGTTCCAACAGAGCGCATCTGAACAGCAGCCACTCTTTCGCAAACCTTCCCATCTCCAACTGCCAGAGATCGGGTAATTGTGTGTGCTGTGTTGGTATGTCTTTCCCTGGTCAGCGTGTGCTTTGTGTTGGTGCTGGCTTCAGAGATACAGGCTTGCAAAGTGCTGGTGCTGCGTGAGACAGTACAGAAGGCTGTGCTGGTACGCTGAGACACGGTCTGAGGGATTGCCATCACACCCAAATCAACACATCGAACTGGGTCAGTGAGCGTTCCTTGGGAAATTAGCGATTTGATAGATCTGACATCCACGTTGACCGTGCAGTCACCACAGCCCACTGTTTTATGGGAAACGCTCCTTTTGTTCTCCATTGTCTCTGAGGTAATTGTGGACGCATCACACACACACACTGCCGTCCCAACACCTTGACTGTGTGTTGCCACACTCTTGCTTCCAACACACTGGTCTTTCTGCTCTACTCTTGTGCGCACTTCCCACTCTTCCATAGGAGTATCTGGGCCAGACGATGTAACCTTCACCTCAGGTTTGCAGGAAACTCCAACACCAATAGAAATCCGCTCTAGTCCTGCTCCATCAGCAGAATGCACAAGGTTGGTGTGGTTTCCAACCCCTTGAGTCCGAGTTTGCAACTCAGTCTGGGTGCCGGAGCAGTTTACCTGCGGATATGCGGAGGAACTCTTGTCAGCACGGTTTCTCACTTCTGCTTCCCGCAGTTCACTCCTCAGCCTACCCATTTCTGCCTTGAGCATTGCTTCTTTAAGCTCGGCTTCCAGTATCTGAACCTGGTCACTTAAATGTTGGATGGTTTGCTGCTGCAACTGGGTTTCTGCTTCTTTGTCAGATGCCAGGCCGAGCATAGTCTCAGTGACGCCGACAGCCACTGACCGAGTCTCAAATTTGGCATTGACAGCAACATCCTTACTGAAGTTTATTTTGTGTGGATGAATGGCATGGACTTCATCGATGCGCCTATCGTCTCCAACTGTGACAGACTTTCGATCCATCATCTTGAAAGCAGAGGATTCAACACGTGCATCTTGGATCTTCCTTTCAAGCAGCTGCATTTCAACACTGAGCTGCTGAAAATCCGTCAGACCAGAGATGGCGCTGTGCTCCCAACCCTCCATCGCTGGTTTGTTGTTCAATTCTTGTACATCTTTGTCAACGGTAGTGCTAGATTTTTGAGCTTCATCTTGGTTCTTGACTAAGGCGGTCAGTTGTCTCTTTTCTTCCTGCAAAACAGCAATCTTCACCTGTAGTACAGGAATGGCCTTTACTTGCTCCTCCAGCTCCTTTAATCTTTGTAAAGCAGCTGCCATCTGATCCCTGACCATCTGCAGGTGGAGTGGGCTCACACCGCCCACTGGAGATGCCCGGCCTGAGCTTGAGGGGCTTTTTAGGCTGCTCCCCAATAACAAGGTACCTTGCCTGGGCTGGTCTAACACGGTCATCTTAGCACCTTGATTTAGGGCACTCCAGCTTGTGTATGGAGACAGGTTACCTGTAGAGCTAAGACCACCAAAACTGGCCAGTCTGCGCCGTGGCTGTGGTTCTGGAGGTCCTTGCTGGAATGAGCCTTTCTCAAGTTCCAAATGCCTGCATGTTTCCATCAGAGTCTTGTCTACTAGAGGATTTGATTTGGTTGGGGCTGGGTGTTGTGTGGGTGAGGTAGGCGTCCCTTGTCCATCCCTCTGAGAGGTAACTAGGTCTCGAGTGACCTCTGGTCTTTGACTGGAAGATTTAGGTTTGGAATGGGGAAGTGGTGGTCTTCTTTTATTGACAGAAGAAGAGGAAGGGGATGAAGATGGAGAGGTTCTCTTGGCTTCATCACTGCTCATCGAGGACAAAGACTCAGAGGACGTCCAGTGTGTGGAGTTTATGATACGTTGCGGCTCAGAGGCAGCATTTGCCACCCCCGGTCGCTTGTTAAAATGCAGTCGGCGAATGGTGTCACTTCGCTCAATATCATCCACGTATTTGACAAAGTCTAAGTCAAGCTGGTACCCATATGGTGCATCAATGCTGAACGGGCTACTATGGAAAGTGTCAGCAGGGTTCTCACTCCAGTCTGTTTAAACAAAAAGACAAAAACGACCATAGCAGGATGGACATTTTAATATTAATTTATCTTAATCTTTTTGTTTTTGTTGTAAGAGTTAAGGGCATGACAATTTATGACTGTAGAAATAACTGATATGCCTAAAAACACAATATATAAAAACAACACAGAACAAAATTTGCATCAAAACCAAAAAGAAAACCATTACAAAGTTTAAAATCAAATAGTACATCCATGTTCTTTATAATGTAAAGACATTTCAAATGCCAACATTCTCAATTTTTTTCAGTTCAAAAGTACTATGCATTCCTCATTAAAAACCTCAAATGTCAATCAAAATAAATATATCTAAAAGATGACATATATATTCATTTTCTTACCTACTGATTAGAATTTCCATTAAAAAAATGTTGTAAATCTTATAAAGTTCCAAGAAAGTTAAACTACTCTTTCTCCTCGCTGCCCTTGTCTTATTCTGTCTGCTCTCCTCTTCCAGGAGGCCTTTAGTCTCTTATTTTACATTTCTCTCCACCCACTGCTTTTTTTATTCCCTTCCTCCATTATCCACTCCAGCACTCTAAAACTGTTCCTCTTAAAAAGGAGTAAAAATCACACTAACCATGCCTTTACACAGAAAAAAAAACCCTGATCAGATATAAACAAATCTACCCCCCTTTGCATTATTTGCATTACTCAGGAAAAAAAAGAGAGCATTCAAGTCAAAGCCATTTTGGTGATAACTGGTGAATCTCCAACTGCAGAGTTGCTGATTCTTACGTTGTTGATGGAAATGTGTTTCTTGAGTCATGGCAAAGTGGAGTTGATTTCTCAGCAGTGCAAACACTAGGAAAACAAAAAAAGACAAGAATATATAATTAGAGCATATTAAATACATCCCCTAAGATGTTGTTGGTTAGCTGATAAAATTTCTCAATGATAAAGTATTGCAACCTGAGCTCTGCTATTAATCTCTTCTTGGTTCATAAGAAACAGGCAGGGATTTATCCAGACTGCAAGCTGTATTTCATGTAACAATTTTAAACACAAGTCACTTCAATCAAACAACATATAAACAACAACAAAACAAAAAAAACTGTAGGATGTGTAGGATGAACGTTTTGTGTCTGGTTAACAGAGATTCATTATCTTTTCATATCCTGCCCCCTGCTGGAAATATGAAATGTAAGCAGTATGTAGTCCTGCAACACACCATCTGAAGAAATAGAGGCTGAAGAATGAAAGGGAAGCATGAAGGGATTGTTTAAAATGGTCCTCTTCTAAGTCTTTTAGAAAAACTGATTCGAAAATGTACTTCTTTTTTTTTTTCTTCTTCCGTTTTTATAGTTGATGCTGCTGCAAGCAGGAGTTATAGCTTAGTAACGCACCTAACAACAAGCAAAACCTCATGTGTCCACAATGCAATGTCACTTCTGATTATGAAGAATGAAAAAGACCCTGCAAACCAGTAAAAGCTTGCACTGTCACTGCAGACAGATATCTGAAACATGAGACCTGCTTTGGGTAAAGCATTGTGTCAGCTGAATCGTTTGGCAGAGAGAGGACATGGACACATTGACACAAAACACACGAATGGATGCACAATGATCCATGAACACACACACACACACACACACACATATATATATGATATAAGCATCAAGGATTTAGGACATAAAGATATAAAAAAATAAAATAAAATAAAAACTTGGGAGAGAACAACCAAGTTCTTTATAATTTTTTTGGCACATAAGAATACCGTTGTTTTTGCACTGCAGAAAAACAAATTGAAATGACTACTCATGGATAAATCATTAATGCATCTAATATGCGCATAATTTGCATAACATTGACAACAGAGAACTGTACAAATGAACTTAAAGACAAACAAAGGCTGTTTTGTTGGAACACAATGAAAGAGGGAAAGGCGATCTGGTTAGTGCATTCCTTAAAAAGAAAACTATGTATGTGTGCAATAATGGACGTAATCTGCTCCTGGTACAGACCAGTATATCTTGGGCTCACTGGATTACACACTAACTTGAGACGAGCTCAGCCCTCAACTAATACCACCATCATTTTTCATTAATAACTTCAAGAGAGAGTGCAATAACTAATAATAGCTTGTTTTAGTTCTTTGAAACGTTGATGATAGTTCTACATTTAAAGACTTAAAAACATAATCTCTGCAGAAATATATTTTGAGCTCCCCAAAGAAACGGCTAAATAATACAAGTGAATAACTCTTAAAAAGATGGGCTATCCCATCTGAACGGGTGCAGGTGAGTCTGTTGTTTACATACCAGAGCGAGCCCAGCTTCAGAGAAGAACACGAACACTGCAGCGTTTATTCTGCGTTTACAACTGAACACTTGCTTATCTTGAAATAGTGCTCCAGTTTTGGAAAGCTTAGCGTGAACGGCCAGTCCTGGAATAACTTTACCATGCTGCTCTGTAGATACGCGTATGGAGGAGTTGCTGCTTACGCCATGACGCACTACGGCAGGTGCAGCAGAGGTCTTTAAGCGTGAACTCGTAATAACGTGCTACTTTGTACTTATTATTTTAATTTGAAATGACTACATGCATGGCTCTGTGGTATATATTTACATATAGTTCTATTTAAAAAAAAATATATATATATATCAATAATTATAAAAATGTAACCTAACACTGTAAATTGCCTCTTATACAAATTTTTAGAAGTCAGAAAACAATGTTTTGTCAAAACTCAAGTAAATTTGAATAATGACAGATGTCTTCAGGATTAAAGTGACATCTGCTGGTTATTTTCTGAAGTACAGCTCTCTCCTTAGAGATGAGCATTTGGAAGAAATACGATAAACAGGCTCACACAGAGACCTTCTTCATTTTACTTTAGTAAATAAAGGTAGCTTTGCTTAGAAAGTCTATTTCTATGCATAACTCAAAAATGACTAAAGTCTACAGAGACGCTGTTTAGCAAAATTGAAACTGTAATCAAGAAACATATCGACCCATGAAAACAGCATAAACATCTAACGAATTGTTCTATAGTTACTTATTCATGAGAACGTATTCATTATAAAAAAATATGAATTATAAATGAATACAATTAAATCTTAAATATATTTTAAACACGTGACAACCCATGTGACTTAGTCTAAGAATTTTAACCCTTTGGATAAACTTTATAGTTTCATTGTTCGTGTTTGCTCAACAAAATATTAAAATACATTTAAAAAAAAAAAAGTTTTTTTTGGAAGTTTTAAAAGTTGACTAATTTTTATTTTATTAATCAGAGAAGCAAAAAAGAAACGTTTGCTCTATGTATGCTTACTACTGTAATTAAATTAAGTTGTGAAACAGTAATCAAACATTTATCACAAAACAAAATAATCACACAACATACACCATGTTTACAAAAGATAAAATGCACTCTTTTTTTCCATGTATCATTTTATTAGGCAGATGTATTTACAAATCATCTTTTCAACTGTAAATTATCAGTAATTGTGTGTAAATTTACATTGGCAAGGTGCATCTCTGCACAGATAATCCACATAACTGCAGTTAAGAGAAGAACAACACATTTTCTCAACTTCTTTTCGATGGCCGAATAAACAGCCTGTGGAGACACTGAAATGATTCCTTAGTGATAAAGAAGAGTTAACGTTTGTTTAGACAGCTACACAGGGAAATAACCTTTGGGAGGAGAGGATAAAGGGAACAGAGCAAAACTAAATTTCTCTGGATTTGTCTTAAGCTGACTTGCAAAGCACAGATTGTCAAGTTTTAGCTCTAAAATCTCATTAACAGAGATTCTGAAATGACAGTGCAGTTCAGAACAAAAACACCACCATCCTTTTAGGTTAGATCTTAACATGTAACAAAGACTCAAGATGGTCAAATCAGAATTACTGGCCTTTCATTACTTTAAAATTTCTTCACCTTTTCTTTGAAAATATGATATTGCTGCATTTAGAAGAACTAAGTTATTTCTTTAATGCGTTAAGAATGTGCGTTAAGACACTCAAGACTTTAAAACGTCAATATGCTGTGCCATACATAACATAGAATAAATGCATTATTTTAAAATTATGTTTTAGATTTTTTTAAGCAGTGAATTTGGGATATTTAATATGACCATAGCAGGAGCTCTGGGCAGGCAAATAAACAAGAGCAACTTCTTTTAAAACTTTTACTGGTTTCATTTTCGTCTATGACACATACGTTTGAAGAACTGCTCTGAAGACGACGATTACTCCTGTCAGTAAGCTCCTAAATAACAATTTCATTCATTGTTACCAGGTTGCAGTTCCTTTCTTTGTGGACTTTTGTAGAATTTTGTTTATTACATAGTCTCATACAAGAGCACAAAGTCACATGCAAGTAGGAAGCCCTTTCCTATTTTCTGACCTTAAGATTATGACTTTGCAATCACAGTATTAAGACATGACAATATGATTCGCTCAGGAGATTGATTGGTATGTGCTAATATTTCAAAAAAATTTTTTTTATTTGCAAAAGTGGAGGGGCATACATTTTTTTTAAGGAGAACGTCTATTTCAAGCAACCACTGTTTTGTAAAACAACTAAAATAACAGTAAAAGAAAAAAATGTTTTTTGATAAAGCAGTGTATGGAATAAAACATCTTACAGCGATACAATCAAATATTTCTTTTTTTTTTTTTTAAATCCAGTTCGATATCACAATTGCAATACAATCTACAACCCGGTTTAAAGCACTGATAAATATAAATCCAAATGCATGTTTAAATTCTGTATATACTTAAATGTCTGTAAAATGTGAGCAAATAGAAAAAAAAGACTAAAGGTGTGACATACAAACAAAAACAAACTATGAAACAGAGGCAAGGACTTTGCACTCTTTCAGGAAAATGGGTTTAATATTGGTCTCTTCCTTAAGAAAGGCTGACTTATCAAGTTGTCCCTTTGTGTTAAAGTGCCCACCACATTAAATTGGCCCTGCTTTTTAAGGTGGCTCCTCCTAACAGAGTGCCCTTCCCAATAGGCTGCTTTAATGGCATAACCAGTTCTGACACTGGCCCACAAAAACTTACAGGTAAAACTGTGCAAAAGCGCTTTCTGCCTTACTTGTCATCCCACATGCCTCACAAGGGCTATTTCTTTATATATCTCTTGGTCCACCAAGAATCACAACAGCATTGTGTACAGTACAGCTAGCTCAGTGTATAACTCATTTAAATGCACCTCTACACCCCACTCTCTGAAAAGAAATCCTTGCTATAAAAACCCAGAAAAGAATTGTAAAACCATCCCTAAAAGAGTTTAGACACTATAAAGTGGCTTAGCAATCTTTCTGACATCGTAACTGTGGCACACACACACACACACAAAATCCCCAACAACAACCTCCATCCTTTTCCTTCTTGCATCTTTTCTCAATCCTCTGAAACAGGCCGATGTTGGTGACCTTAGTGTCAGCGTGTTCATGCGAGTGGAATGCATGGAGTCTCGAGTCTGTCCGCATGCTTATTGCTCTAAAGACACCGTGAGAGAAGAAAAGAGAGACTAAAAGAACATAGATAGAAGGACTGCTGTGCATGTTGACGTGGATATCAGAGGACGAAGAGGTAGACAGTATTCCAGAGGAAAGATAAAAGAAGCCAGAGAGTGAGAGGGAAGACAGAGGAGAGTGAGAGAGAAGGCATCATAGGAGCCACAAGTTATCGTGCTAGCAGCTTGATGAGGTTGGCGCACATCTCGAAGAACTCTATGGTGTGACTTCCTGGGCGGGGGAGGATCTCTCCCCCTGTGGAATCCACTGAGGAGGTAAGAGAAGAAGCCAGAGAGCCCTCCGCCGCTTTCCCTCCGGATATCGGAGGCGTGGAGGGTGCGGATGTGTCGCCCTTTGCTGCATCCTCACATTCGTTTTTATCGTTCCTGTCGTTCTTTAGGGTAGTCCGGTAGTTACCAACTGAGCCAGAGCGGTGAGGTGTGGCACTTCCTGATTTTACTTCTATCATGTCATCTAAATGAAACAGAACAGAAGGCTTTAGAGCAGGGGTGTCCAAACTTTTCCTAAAAGGGGCCAGATGCTTCTCCATATTTTATTTATATTCAAAGTTGCTACTGCACATTGGTGCCCCATAGTTATGTCCAGTGTTTCTACAGTTTTCATGTACATATTATAAATCTTTCATTAACATTTACATTTAGGCTACACATAAGATAATGACAACAGCGGTGTTTGCATGTGAAATTAGGCACAA
>JAUCMU010000097.1:5502065-5529580 GCA_032275025.1 Enteromius treurensis | reverse complement strand
TTACTAAATTGTTGATAATAATAATAATGAATTATATATATAAAAATAATGTTTTAATAATAATAATAAAGGTATATTATCATTCTTCTTCTTATGATTATTATTAATATATCAGGGATAAGTTATTAACTGGCTAAAAGTAAAAGTAAAGAACCTGTGTTTTTTGAGAGTAGCTGGGTCATTCTACAGAAACATCCACTTTTGGCATGGCAAAATGTCTTAAAATATAGGCTGTTTATTGTTTTGAATACATTACTGTATTTAAAATGGTAGAAAAACTGTTTTTGACCTCAGAATAACGCACTTTCCCTGTACATGGCTGTGGTGACAAGAAGTTTTGTGTTGCTATGAATACCTTACAATTAAAAACAAATATTACCATGTTAATGACTCAAAAAGGTGTAATTGTTCAAATAACACATTGGTTTATTTTAAAAAATCTATACAAATATTAAACCCTAATGTGTTTTTCAATTGTAATATTTCTGTAAGGGCTATAGGGACAGAAACTTGTACGTTTTTCTAGAATGACCCAGCTACACCATAGGATGCCAAAAATTAAAACAATCAAAACATAATTAGCATAAAAGCTAGTTTAAGAATATGATTCTTTTGATGTCAAACACACAAACACACACAAAACCTCTCTGCATGTGTCCTAGAAAGATAGCTAATTAATTTTTTTATGTTGATAAATTGTTAGTTATACTGTAGTTCAAGAATATTTTAGTCTTTTTTGAAAAATACATTAATTTAGCAAAGATATGTTAAATTGATTCAAAAACAAAGTGGTACGTTTATATTATTAGGTATTGTTTATATCTCAGGTTCAATAAATAAATAAACACACAGATGAACTGCATATATGTAGACTATAGGCTGTGCTATATTTACATGACAATGGCCAAACAAGAACAAACCAAAGTTTCAACAAATGTAAATGTTTAAATTTTTATTTGCATATGCAGATAAAAAAAACAAACATTAAAACATTTAATTTTTTTAAGAAGTTAAGAACCAGAAAGATGTGATGCGATGGAAGAAATTGACTTGGCAAGGACAATGATGGTGATAAGTACTGAGATGGAACCAAGAATGGTGGCAGCAATGTTAAGTTTGCGAGCTCTGCTGGCATACGACTGTGCCGTTGGGATGTCTCCAAGCAATCTGCTGTCCCTGGCCTGACACACAAAAAATATATGATAAGCTTCAGGTATCTGTAAAGCAGAAGGACAGTTATAAAAAAATGCATATATGCATATTGCTTACCTTTATTGAGTTGTAAAAAGCCCCAAACCCAATACAGCAAGGGTTACAGAAGTGAAGATTGAATGTGGAAAAAATGATGTCATCACTGACTTTTTGGTCAGGCATGGAGAGTGCTACTGGCTGGTCCTGCTTCATGTTCTCGCCAGGCGCTGGGTAGTTTTGCATTGCCATGTCAATCCAATAGCAAGAAGCTGCTCTTAGTGATGCTTGCAAGGGGTAAGCTCCCTTTTATAGCAATAATGGGTGGAGTTAAAGGGATGGGAAACAATGTCTGAGGTTTTTATTTGTGTCATGAGGTGAACTACCCGTTTGCCAAACTATTAAATCTTTTCAACAACAAAGATGTTTACATATACACATATTACATATAAACACAAATACACACTTTCTTCAGTAAAACACTAACAATAATTTTTTGATGAACCCATGGTTCTTGGTGATTCAAATTAAAAGGTAAGCATTTTTGTGACTAGCTAATCATGTATCTAACCATCCAAGTACACATTCGGCGTTAAGTGCTTACAAGATTAAAACATGCAACTCCGCAGTGAGTCAGTGTCACTACTCGCGTCCAGTGTTTTATTAATGTGTGATGTTATAGCTGTGCTTGTTTTTAATGTTTTATGAAATATCTGTGTTGACTGCATGGTCATATAATCGTATTATTCACTGCTATGCGAGCCACAAAGTAAAGCTTGGCAAAACGCGTGAGAGGCAATAAGCAACGCTGCTCTAAATCTTTGAACAATACACTAGTTTACCAATAATACCACTAGTAGGCCTACACGTTTTAATACAACATATTTTAGACCATTTAATGTGTATACAATATTGCCTACATTTAAACTTTTAGAAAAGTGATTTTTTTAATTACAAAGCCTAATAATAATGTATTTGCAGAACTTAATTGTTTCATTTAATTTTGTCAATATTCAAGAAATCACATTCTCTTTCCTCTGAGGTAAAAGGAAGTTGGTCAACTTGTCTTGCAACATTGGACTTTCTCTTTTAGTATTGCAACATTATTGAGAATTAAACTGTTTTGTTTTGTGCAATATTCATCCATTCTCCAAACCCTTGACCTAAGCATAGTGTCACCGAAAACACAAATACACATTAAATAAATAAATAAATATATGTATGTATGTATATATATATAAATTTAACTTCAGCTTTAATGCAGCTCTACAGAAGATGGTGTCATAATTCAAGCTAACTGTCATTGTTGCAAAGTACACCAGTTTATAAATTCAGCTATAAGCATCTCTACAGAAGGCAGTAGTGTCATTGTTCTGTGTTTAGTTTCTGTTGGCGAAGTTGTGAGCGTTAGCATATACTGGATGACTAAGTTTTGATTCTGGTGGTTTTGTTACAGAGCACTCCTGTCACGTTTAGTTTTTTTCGGGGGAGTGGGCAGCTGTTTCCCGGGACACTCAGGCTGCACGTCACCTTTATTTGGTGTCTTTCAGGAGCTGTGCATTCATTTTTTGTGTAAGTAGTGAAAATATCAGTTAAAAAAAAAAGTGAAAATGCATCCTTAGTAAAAAGTCAATATAGAAAGATTTAAAGTAATTTTTTTATTTGTGAAATCTACCAGAACATACATTTTCCCCTGAAGTGTTTCCTTTTATTAAGTTGATTGTTTATGACCTCTGTCTAAAGTTCAATAGTATACCTTAATAATTCACATTCTATGGCCTGGTTTCATAGACAGGGCTTATCCTAAAGTCAGGATTAGGCCATAAATTAAAAACCTTTAATTTATTTTCATAAACACGCCTTAGAAAAAAGCATTACTGCAGTGTGTGCATCTTAAGACATTTTTAATTAATGGAAAGGTTTGGATTTATAAAAAATAAACTGTACCCCTTCCCCATTATGAGCTTGTTTCGTTTTAGGTAATGATTTGGCAATATTGCACTTTCATTTCAAGATCCAATGCAAGCAAAAGGCTATGCTTACATTTTATATGCTAGAAATTAGTGTGCTATAAAATTACAATTTACCAATCCACAAAGGAAGTTCATTTAGATTTAAATGATGTATGAGTTTGCTTGCAATATGTATATATTGAAATGAGATGAAATGTGTAATTTGTAATTTGGAGTATCTCCAGTAATTACAGTAATTGCAGTGATGCAATTCAAGAAATAATCCACAGAGGAAGGAAACGTGTGGCAATACAATGCCAAAAGAAAAGTGAGAATGTGACAATCAAAGAACAATAACGTTTAACCGTCTGTAAAGATTGCACCCACTCATGTGCTTTTAGCATGAAATTATAGTGAAACTAAAATGACATTATATTGATTGTTATCATCGGAACAATGATTCTCAATTTCGTTTCTTAACCACACATACCAAGTAAAATTTGCAATCTGTTCATCTGGCACAATCTTAAACCTAATAACAAGCACTTTTCTTATTTAATAAGTATTCATATCCCAAACTGCTACAAACCAGTCTCATTTTAGATTTGTTATACTGAAAATATCTTGCTTTTCAGATTTGTCATTTCTTGCATGGCTCGTACTGTCAGAATTCTTCATTTTTATTTGCTGTCACTCCACTGCCTCAGTATGTCCTCCGCTGCTTGCAGGGTTGAGTCCTCCTATTAAAAGTTGAAAAAAGTTAACATGTTAGCTCATGTGATTAAGTAACAGTTGGATTAAGTGCAGTAAAAAGAAAATAAATTAAATATACTTAATGTTACTGATAAAAAAAACAACATTAACATCCTAAATAATCATAAAGAACTTTATTTTTTGGAATGATTGAAATTTTATGTTCTGCATACCTTAACGAAGCAGAATCTGATGTATTTCTGGAATTCGTCTCGGTGTTCCAGGCTGTAGAATGCAGACACTGGGATAGTGGCCAGTCCCTATTAAGAAGTGTAGAACTTTAATAACATACTTTGTTCACAGATATCATTTTTATAACACATCTGTAAATGCTGTTTTGGCTTACCTTCTCTTTTATGAGCCATTTCACAAATCTGTAGTCATAGGGTTCATCCTTAGTACTAGGGTCATTAAGGTCAACATCTTATAGCATAAAAAAAAAAAAAAAAAAAAAAAAAACTGCAATATTAAAAACAAACTTTTAAAAAATCATGTCAAAATTAATTGTAATTGCCATCACACAATGTAGCCTTTTTTTCATAAATTTCTCATATTACGATGATTCCCCTACTCAAAGAAAACCTGGAAAAATCAGGGAACTTTTTCTGGAGATAAAATCCTAAATTATAAAAATATTCTACACACTGTAAAGGAAACGAAAACTTAAAGGTTTAAAGCAACCAGCTTCAGTAGATTTTTGAGTTTTCTCAATCTTCTGAAGGTGTTTGCCTTTCAGTAAAAAGTGGAAACTTTTACATTTCATTACATTTTTACATAGATGTTTATTTAAAATTCTATAACAGATATTATTTTTACTTTTCAGTCCGGCAATATTTTACCAGCTAGAAATGTATCTTCATGACTGCAAACCCTATAAAATGTTTTTAAAATGTCTGTATACAATTAAAATATAACTTATATTTGTGTAATCCATAAATGTATCTGAGTTCCTGCATTAATACCTTTTTTTCTCTTTTACTCACTAAGATTTGAGATATCGGCAATCATGAAGTATCCTCCCTGGGGAAGTACAGGTTTTAGGCCAACGCTCTTCAAACAATCTGCCAGCCTCAGTCGCTTTTTATGAAGATGTATGGGTAACTGGTGGAAATAGCTTTCCTCTGTGCCAAATACATCATATTCCCTCTGAAAACCTACTGCTACAGCCTCCTTAAAAACAACATTAGACAATGTCAGGTACTGAAAACAAATTACTCACCCTTTACTTTATGCCTAAAAAGAAGCATTGATTTACCTGGGCAGCTGTGGCACAGTGATACACTGAGTTCTGATGGACAGTTTTTAAGTGCTTCAGGATGTGTCCTGAACCCATTGCCCAACCCACCTACATTTAATTAATAGAATAATTTAATGATCCTTATCACCATGAAACTTCCAGCCGATCAAAGACATTAGGGCAAATAGAGGGATATAACATCGCAAGAAACAAATTGTGTTGAATTCGACCGGCTCACCTTCCATCCTGTGGCACTGAAAGTCTTGCCTGCACTCCCAATGGTGACAGTGCGTTCCCACATACCTGGCAGACTGGCTGTCAGAAAAAGAGGTATGTTATTAAAAGGCCACAAAACTGTGATTAATCGCATTACCTGCACAGTTCTGCTCTTACCGATTTTCACATGCTTTGTCCCATCATATGTAAGCCACTCGTACACCTCGTCACTGATGCAAATGACATCATGTTTAATGCACAAGTCAGCAATCATCTGAAGTTCCTCCAGGTGGTAGACCTGCAAAAAACAGTTACGGTTAGGCTGAAGTTGTTGCTACGGTAAAATCAAACCTGAAAAGTCCTTAAAGGTCATTTAAACTCGGTTTTAGTTTATATAACATTTTCATTTAAAGATTTGAGGCAAGTAAGATTTTTTCTTTAAAAGGGGTCATATGATGCGATTTCAATTTTTCCTTTCTCTTTTTCTCTCTGTTAGTGCATGGATAAGATCCCTGAAGTTTAAGTCTCAATTAATTAAAGTTTCAAAACCAAAGAGATATTCTTTATAAAATGTATGACTTGCCCCCCTAAAACAACTTGTTTAAACACGCAGAGACTATAAAGTGGAGCACTTCTACCTCTGCAAGGACAGTATGGCATTTCTGACTCACAACCTTTAATGTAAGTTATGCATTCTTATTAAAAGAACCTGCTACTTACAATTCAAACGCAAGTTTTGAGCAGTGTACAGTAATGTTTGTTATTTGTCGCTTCTCCAATCATGAATGCAGACATGGTGTTACATGTAGGTTTATGAAATGTGATGCAATGCAACGCGTAAAAAGAGAGTAGTGAGTTAAGATAATCAGAAATTATGTACCCATAGGATGCAACAAATGCCTGGTTTTTGTTGTCAAAATCACGTAATGATAAAGGGTGTAACATTTCTGCTACATGTTTGCGGTATTTGGCCAATCACAGTGCACTGGATAGCTGGCCAATTAGAGCACACCTCACTTTTTTAGAATGTTGAGCTTTATACAAATTGACCCGTTTCAGGAGGCGGGGCTTAAAGAAGAAACAAAATGTACAGTATGTGGAAAATAATTTGTTTGTTTTTTTTAAACCACAAACACACAAAATTATGTTTTTTGGCAACATCATATGACCCCTTTTCAAGCAATCAATACTTTTATTCTGCAACAATTGATCAAAAGTTTAATTTCAAAACAATTACATTTTAATTTCATTCTTTTAATCTGATTTTCTTTGATTTTTCATGAAATACACTGATTTAAGAATATATTGGACAACAGTACAAAAAATGGGTTAAACTTTCCTCCGTTTGTTGAGGACTGACTCACCTTTCCAATAGGGTTATTAGGAGTGTTAATGACAATGGCTTTGGTACGAGGACTGAATTTACTCGCCAACTCTTCAGAAGACAACACCCAGTCAGCACTGGATAGAACGGGACCACAGCCTTCTTTCTGTTAATACACAGCTAATATTATAAAAAAAAAAAAACATTTTAATCTCAGAAAAAACAAACAGATCTTGTCACGTGATATATGGACATACTGGTTTAAGGGGCACATATATAGCTGTTCCTCCCGCCATCATTACCATTGGCTGATAACAGTCAAAGAATGGCTCCACAATAATTACCTGCACAGGAAAGGAAAAACAAACCACACATTGAACATTAGCGGTGATTTTTTTAATTCTCTCCAAACAATATAATATTGTTACCTCGTCGCCCTCATCAATGAGAGCCTGGAAGGTGCAGAAAAGTGCTTGATATGCTCCTACAGAAACCAGGATATCCTCCATTGGGTCAATTTCCCGGCCAACAATCCTACTGAAGAACTTGGCCAGGATCTTCACAAGATTTGGGTGGCCCTGTATGACCGCATTTTGTAAGAGTGTTTAACAAAGCTATACTTGCACAGTAATTAAATTACAAAATGGCAGTTGATCATTTACTAAACAAACTGAAAGCAAGCAAAGGACTTGTATTGTTAATTTCTTACAAAAGCACGCGTGTACTGGTGCATAGAGAAACCTCCACTCAGGGCTTTGCAGAAAGCCTCCTGAATGAAACTAGGAGGGGAGAAATCTGGGAACCCCTGACCAAGATTCACAGCCTTATAGTTGGCAGCCAGTTGAGTGAATTCCACCCTACAGATGACATACGCAAAAGAAATAGCATGCAGTTTGAAACATTAAAATAAGCAAACGTTTGCGTTCATTCGTCTCTTGCTACACAACATGCCGTTTGGCGCCATCTTGCGATTCAAAAAAGTTATTGCAATCAAAGTTTAAGAATGGAGGGCCTTTATTTTAACGCTTATGTCGAATAAAAAACGGTTAATAGTTAATAGCAATAATAAAACACACACGCACGTAAATAAATGCAAAGATGAGACAGCTAAACTAGTGGAAGACAGTCGTAGCTAAAAAAGTAGATTACAACGACTGCACATTAATTATTAATAATAGTAATGATAATGATAACAATGTCGATTATATCTAGGATAACTGATTCAACAAGATTACATTGTATCGTAATAAGCATATTTTGCATAGGCAAATAAAAAATATAAGCGTATTTGGAAAGTGTTTGTCTTGCTGCAACACCGAATGTTTTTAACGTATAGCGGAAACATAGCATAATACAATAACAACTCAATATTTTATATGCATTTTTTAAACTTATTTAATAAGTGTCCAGTAATAAGCGATAAATGGCTACACTTTTATACTTTCACTTGATTATTTATAGGCCATAAAACTTAATTACCATATATTCTTGTCAATTCCTTCAAGTCTTCTCGCGTGCAACTTACGAGACATATTGCCCTGCGTAATCAAGAAGAATGTCGAGCAATTAAATAAGCAGATCAAATAATTGCACATTCATAAACCGCAGCTATATGAAGCATACGGGTGTAGCGATCAAGCGTGAAATATCTTATACCTTATAACCAAAACCTGCGTTTACTGATCTGATTGATATCCAAGCTCCATTCACCGACGCTCTTCTCCACATTCCAGTGTTTCAAAACACATTTAATGATGGTTTCTGCTAAAGCCGTAAATCAGTAACACAAACAGTAACAGATTAGAACGGAACTTTAACGCTCAACCTTTACATTTCTGGTAGCTGATAAGTCAATGACATGACAGTAGCCTTGTCCTTGGGATTTAGAGATTCAAGAGCAAACAGAGAATACCATACCGCGGTAAATGTCGATTTCATACTGCAATCTACAAAATGAATGCATTAAACTTTCTGTTTTGCACTAAATCTTCTCCAGCTGTTAAAAACGTCACACATTGACTTCTCAAGCGTCTTCCTCAGTCTGAGCCAATGAAAATGCGAGCAGAGCTCCTACTCCCGGCAGAACCGGTAAACACTTTATTTTTGTGAGAGTACTTCCGCTGTGGGCGGGGCCAGTGACTGCTAACTCTAATTGACATTTACGTTGTACTTTGTAGTGATTATTCTTAATTATTTATTTAAGTATGCAGGACAGGCATACCTCGTGAAGCATTCTAATATACCTTTCCTAATACTCCACTTCTGGCTCTGTGGGAAATTGGTTATGTACATCTATTACAAGTCTGCAAAATGCACAAATGTAGGTGCATGTCAAACCTTGACTTGACAAAATAAAAACACAAAATATGGACACAAAATATGTTTTTTATAAAGTCGACATCTTAAAAGTGACAACAGAAGAAAACATTTCATCCCAATAGAATTTTGTGGGTTTTTTTTTTCAGTCATAAGCTTAAGGCAAAGTCACCCAAGAGCATTAGCATTTTTGTGCCTTTTACAAGTTCTCATTTTTTTTCATCCTTTCTGCTTATAATCTGGCTTTTTTGAGATCCTCGGGTAGTACACAGCCCTTTTTCCTTGCCTTCTGTTTGCGTTTCTCGGTCTTGGCGTCCTTGCGTTTCTTAATATTCCTTCTCCGCTTGTCTTGCCTCTTTTGCATCGTCTCCACGACCTGCTGACTCCTCTGTGCCCACTTCTTTTTTTTCTGAGCCATCCTTTTCTCCTTCCTCTTCAACGATGCACACAAGAGTTCCTCGTTGTCTTTGATTTTCATGCCTTCAGCTTTGTAGAGAACATTGGTCCACCTCATCTTCTCTTCCTCTTTCTTTGCCTTCCCTTCATCCTTCTCTCTAAGCTGCTCCAGGTGGGCTTTCCTCGCCTCGATGCGTGTTAAAAGCTGTTTGTAGTTCTTGCCAGTGAGCGGAGTCAGTGTTCCCTTCACTTTCCTTTTCTTTTTTTTCTCCTGCAGCTTTTTACCTTGATCCACATAGTCTTCTCCAACCTCCATCTTGTTGAAGACTACACAGCTCTGCTCCTTTTTGGCAGGAACGCTGGATGTAGAAGTGGCTTGTGGTTGGGGATTTTCTGTCTCTTTGACCTCTTCTCCTGCCTGCAAACCTGCAGCATCTGCCAACTCTTTCTTTCTAAACTCTTTTCTTTTCCTCTTTCGGCGCTCCCTTTCTTGTTTTCGTCTCTCTCGTTTCTTCTTTTTTTCCTCAGAGGAGGGATCTTTAGTAGAGCCCTGGAAAAAAAACAGACATAAGCTAGACATTAGCTTAAAAATCTGTTATCATTTACTCACCTTAACCTGTATGAGTTTTGTTATTCTGTTGAACACAAACGAAAAAAGATAATCTAAAGAATGAGGCCAAACAAACAGTTGTTTGTCTCCACTGACATCGCCAGTATATAAAAATAATAAGTCAGTGGGGACCAGAAACTCTTTGGTTACCCACATTCTTCAGAATATCTTCTTTTTTGTTCCTCAGAAACTCATAAGTAATAACAGAGGTTTTGTTTGTAGGTTGAAGTCCAGCATATTTACATTCAAACAGTTTTTGTCCAACTTGAACGTGTACCTGTCCTCGAGATTCCTCAATCTTCTGGTGAAGTCTCTGACGAAGAATGTCTACAGCATCAAATTCTGCTCCATCTAATAGGAATAAATCCATAAAAATGCAATAGCATTTTATTCAACAAGAACAAAACATGCTGGATACACCACTAATTTCTCTTTACCAACTACTTTTTACCCTTTGGCTTCTTTTTCGTCTCTGAAATCCCATACTGCACAGGTTTTTCCTGGAGAGTTGGAAGTGCTGCAGGCAGAGTCATCTTTGGGACTGGTTTAATTTTGTTCGCACTCATGTGATCTCCTTTTGTTGGCTTTTGTTTGTTCTTTTTATTTGGGGGAGCACCATCATTTGCCCCACTATCTCGGAATGGAACTAAAAAGGGGAACAAATAAAATTTATTCATTATAGTTAAACAATGCAATTATTTTTTTAACTACTGACTTTGAAAATACAAAATTTAAATGAATAAATAAACCAGTGCTAAAAATGGCAAAACTGCTGCAATTGTCTGTTCAGCATTTACTAATTAATTGATATGCGGGTAACAATCCATAGGAACTTTACCATAGGGTCGTTTCTTTGGCTCCGGTTTGTGAGACATGCATACTTTACGGGTCAACTTCTCCAGGTAATCATACTTCGCAGCCAGACTGGCCATGTTTCCTATTGTACAGCAATACATTCATAAATACAGATATTCGACGCAAATATGTAACGTCACCATTAAACAGCTCAAAAACAAAATGTAACGATTTTAGCAAAGCCAGAGTCCAGTGAAACCTATGTAGTAACGTAATTTTTTGACAACAATAACAAATACGTCAATTCATAAATGTTATAAACGTGTCATTAGTCGTTTGACTTGATATTTACCTCGCTTAGTCAGAAACGTCGATCCAAACAACTGTGATGCGTTTCATCAGCTGAGAAGGGTTTAAAGGAATTTGTCTACCTACTTAGCAATTACAAACTCATTCGGATGAAATCCTTGAAATGTACACTATATACAACAGCAGTCATAACCTCACTTAATACAAATTCACAAGCATGCCCCACGTGCGTATAAACTTGCGCATGCGCAAAATTGCTCGGCATCCCCGGAAATGGTTACATTGAAAACATTCCCCCGAAAGCACAAGGCATGTTATGTAGTCGACCTGACACTTGCTGTTTAAGTTATAACAGTTTCAGCAAACATGAGTAGTTTTAGATTTATGCTGCTGTTCTCTAATAGTGCATCAAAGATAATCCGAGGCTATGTAAGTCCATTTAATCTTTTCCCTTATAAAGCAGTTTGTCATTAAAATGAAGTTGTGTTTTTTTTTATCAAAATGTTTGTTGTCACACTCACTCTTGACAGCTAAAGTGTATTTTATTTGTTCTTTTCTCAGACTCTCGTCTCACCGAAGAGGACCCTGTATGTGACACGACAGAGTCTAGTCAGACGTCAGGATGCTCCAGTACTCCGATGTAATTCTGTTTAGCTTGCTTATTATATATTCTTACTGACGAAACTAACTGTAACTAGACTACCATTCCAAACAATTGAGGTCAGTAATAGGTCTCTTATGCTCCCCCGGGCTGCATTTTAAAATCAAAATACAAAATGAAAATCTAAATACAGTAAGCTCTAATAATAAGTAATATTATTAAATTAATTTTTAACTTGAGATATATTATATTGAGATATATATATTTCATTTTAAATTAATAGCAAATTTGTTTCTCGTGTTTTCAGTCTCACAATAATTCATAAATTCACCATTACTTGTTATTATCATCAACATAATATCAGTGTTAGATGATTACCATTATATTTGTGTTGAATAACATGAATAATATCTTTAAAAATAATAATAATGATAAAATGCTGACCCCAGTCTTTGTAATAGTAGTGTAAATAGGTTAAATAAAATAGAAAATAGGTTAATAGTTTGAGCGAGTAGTTTCTAATAGACTAGTTACTAGTGACTGAATTATAGCTTCCTTTCTTTCAGGGATTATGCTTCAGCAGTTTTCACAGGCTGATGTTTTTTTTTTATAGGTAACCTAGCCAGGTATGGCCAACGATCAAGTTCTAGCATTGCGGGGACCGAAAAAGGAGAAGACTCCTTCCTGAAGTGGCTTCTCTTGTTGATACCTGCCACAACCTTTTGTCTTGGAACATGGCAGGTACAAGCATGAGCTTGGTGTTTATCTCCTAAAAAACATGACTAAAACAGCTATCGGCTGTTTGTGAAAAGCCTTCCATTTGATTTTGTAGTTGAAACGTCGAAAGTGGAAGTTGGCGCTGATTCGTGAACTTCAGAGCCTGACGACTTCAGAGCCTATCCCGCTGCCTGTAGAGTGAGTCTCTTTCCAAATCCAGGTGCTTTAATCTCTAAACTTTTTATAAGATTATACGTTTTGATGAAATGGTGATGTGATCTGTATGTGACAGTCCTATGGAAATTAAGCAACTGGAGTACAGGCGGGTAAAGGTGCGAGGACACTTCGACCACTCTAAAGAGCTGTATGTCCTGCCCCGCTCCCCTGTGGACCCTGAGAGAGAGGCCCGGGAGGCAGGCAGGATATCCTCCAGCGGGGAGAGTGGGGCTAATGTCATTACACCATTCTACTGTGCTGATCTGGGGTACAAACACACAATTTGAATCCCATACACTTAATTCCATACACTTGCTTTGCACTCTGATGTGGCTTTCTGGATCAAATTTTTAGGATCACTATCCTGGTGAACAGAGGTTATGTACCAAAAGATAAGATCAGACCAGAAACCAGAATGAAGGGACAGGTAATACCATTTTTCTTAATTTCTTTTGAATCAAATCCAG
Source organism: Enteromius treurensis (assembly GCA_032275025.1). Lineage (NCBI taxonomy): Eukaryota > Metazoa > Chordata > Actinopteri > Cypriniformes > Cyprinidae > Enteromius > Enteromius treurensis. The sequence continues at coordinate 5,516,483 of JAUCMU010000097.1, read as the reverse complement.
GCATACGTTATCGACAGATGATCTTTATTTATTCATTTCTTTTTGGGGGGGATTTGTCATTCATTCATATTCATCTTACTTTACTAAATGTTAAAGTTGTTTATATGTTCTAAAAGGTGACTCAAGATGTGGATCTTGTTGGTGTGGTACGCTTAACTGAGCAGAGGAAACCATTTGTCCCTCAAAATAATGTGGAAGCAAATAGGTGGCACTATCGAGACCTGGAGGCCATGGCGAAGATGACTGGTGCGGAGGAAATCTTCATCGATGCTGTGCTTGGTTAGAGCTGTTCTTAATACTAGTTTAGTGATTATATGGTATATAAACTTATAAAAAGTGTTGATCATAAAAGTGCACGCATTTGTCAAAATACGGATATTTTTAATGCAGACAGCACAATACCTGGTGGACCAATAGGAGGGCAGACGAGAGTGACTTTGAGGAATGAACACATGCAATATGTCATCACATGGTTTGTTTAATTAAACACATTTTGCTAATCTATTTTCATTCTGTTTCCAAACATTTTTTATTTAGTGTTTTAATTTAAACCAAGCATTACTGTTGCATTGCATATGCTACTGTCCTGGAAAAGAAAAGGTTACTTGAATAACTAGTCGTATTCTTAAAGATGACTTTGAGGTAACATGTTTTGTCCTTTTCTTCTAGGTATGGATTATGTGCTGCTACCTCCTACATGTGGTATGCAAAATTCATCAAGCGTATTGCTTTATGAGATGTATTCTTAAGTTATACTCCTAGTAACTATAACTCAGTACTGTTAATAAAAGCATGGATTCGTCTAAAGAAATTGTTTGTGCGTGTGTGTGTTACTTGACCTAAATGCTAAATCTAAACTCTGCAGGGCACCGGCCCACCAGGATCAAGTTTGATGACCCATATTTTAAATTCGCAATATATCTAAACCTATATGAAGAGGCTTTCAAATACTGTATTCTAAGGACTTTGGGTGAAAATGGTTTTAGAACCTCCACTGATGGTTTATTTACATGTGATTAATAGTCAAGTTTGGAGTGCAATCTTTTAAAACCGTTCGCTCTTACACAATTCTCTAAATGCCCAGAAATCAATTTTCTTATTGCATGTATTGGCTTAAAAAAAAAAAACATACTCCAGGCACTTTGTGAGATCACTTTTCTTTATTAAACAATACAGCTCAACCCAATTTAGTAGCCAGCTCCTTGGCTTTTGCCTTTTCAATTTTAGCAATGCGAGCAGTTGACTTGGGACCCAGGACATTGCCTCCCCAGTGACGACGGATCTGAAGAGAGAATTGAAACAGGAGAAACATCAACATTAGGAGAATGTATAAACACTGTTAAGGCTGATTGAAACCGTATAAAATAGTGAACTGATCAGCACTATAGCAATAAACTGACCTCCTCATATCGGTCATTGTAGTTGGTCTTGATGGCCTCCACCAGCTTAGCAAGAGCTGCCTTGTCTTCACTGAAGATGGGAGAACAAAAACAAAAAGGCTCAACAAGCATGTAATGTCTAATGCCCAAAAATCACAAAATCATAACTGCAAATCATTTTGCTCAGGGTTAAAAAGCTCATTTGAAACCACATGGTTGTTCAGTTGAAGAAATTCAGACATCATAGCCTCAGGATTTGCAGCAAAGTGAAAGTGAAACAGGAGTATGTGTGTTATACTCACGGGTTGGTCTGGGTTAAGGCAACAGAAGTGCAGGTCTTTCTGTGCACTAGTCTGCCCAGTCTGGCCTTGCCCTTGACGATGCAGTAAGGGACACCCATCTTACGGCACAGAGCAGGTAAGAACAACACCAGCTACAAGTGCAACAAATTTAAATCAATTATGCATAGACGTCAGACAAATTAAAGCAATAAATTCTTAACATAGTTACAAAAATACTCCAGTAAGTGGTTGTTGCTCAGGGTTAAAAAGCTCGTATTTTTGATCTTCAGTTTGAATTCAGGTGAAGAAATTCAAGACATCATTGCAGACAACCACAGCAAAATTTGACAAGATCATGGAGAAAAACTTACCTCAATGGGATCCACATCGTGAGCAATAACGACCAGCTGTGCCTTCTTGCTCTCCACTAGTGTGGTTACTGTGTTCACACCTGAGAAGGAACAAGTGTTAACACTGGTCAACAACTTTCCAAATGTCCAAAAAAAAAAAAAAAATATTTCAAATATAGTCTTGGACAACAGATGGGCCTCAGTCAAAAAGGTGACAAACAGCAACTTTTAACTCCAGAAAGGTGTATTCAAAGAAAAGACACTCTAAAAACACCCACCTGCGCGGAGGACCGGTGGCCTCTTGGTGGGCACGTCCCCCTTTCCAGCAGCCTTCTGCTCAGCACGAGCCAGCAGTCTCTGTTTCTTCTCCTGCTTGGTCTCGGGCCTGTACTTGTGGGCCAGCTTGAACAGCTGGGTAGCTGAAGATTTCAAAATATTACAGAATGTAACAACCCAAATTAGCTCTTCAACAACCATAATTCCACAACCTCAAAGTTAACATTCTGATGAGTCATCACTAGTTTTACAGTACAATCCAAGCTGAAATAGCAAAACATTCAAAAGTGCATCAGTGATCTTGGTGGAAATTGTCAGCATTGACAAGTCAGATAGCAAATATTTGTTCACATCATCTGCACATTCACAACTCTAAAAAGTAGAGGGCAATCAATATTTATATATTAGCTTTTTTATGTAATTATGTCCAAATGTTCATATTCTAATTTACATCAAGGTGGTTTGTGTTCATTTAATTGATTTACAACTCACCATTGATACCAATAAAACCCATTATGGGTCGACCTACAAGCACCGTTGTATGAACCGCACCAGAAAGCCTAAAGAGACTACAGTCGAGTGAATAACTCACCGGTCTGGCGGTCCAGAGCCTGGGTGAACTGGTTGATCGCAGGGGGAACCTTCAGACGCTTGTAGAGGATGGCCCGCTGGCGTTGCAGACGAATGTAACGTGGCCATTTCACGAATCGGGTCAGATCCCTCTTCGGCTGGATGTCCTGACCTGGAGATTAAAGTGCATGACTTTAAAATTGCATTAGGGTCAGCAAACTGCAAGTTAATTTCCAGACATGTGCATCAGCGATCTTGGTGGAAGATTGTCTGCAATGCTGTTAAGATAGCAAATATTCATTACATCATCTGCACTTTCTGTAAAATTTAACTTTAAATGAATGAGGACTCAATCTCATCTGTCGTTTGATCGTTACTCACCAATGCCAAAGTTCTTGGGCCTCTTTTCAAACAGGGGGTTCACGACTTTCTTGGCCTCATGCTTCTTGGCCACTGAAGGGGCAGGTGCCACCTTCTTCCCCTTAGCCTTTTTTCCCTTAGGCTTAGGAAAGATGCACAACACTTCATAAGTTTATAATCCAAAATGAGCAGTTACACAGAAATATTTTTTGGCTAATGCTCAGTTTTGAAAAGAGGTGTTCTTCATAAAAACTAATTCAGGTGAAGAAATTCAAGACATCACTGCAAAAGCCAAAAAACATACTAGTCATAACAAGGTTACACTAACTTAAGATGTGACTTGCGTTGGTGCAACTTGACCAATTTAGCATTTCAGAGATACAAACCTAATCAACACTTGCTTTGACTAATTATAGCATATATCTAACGGAACGACAGGTGTAAAATGCGTGTAAAATACATAACACTTGCGTTTAATAAGCACTAGCGGGCCAGTCCAATTCATTTTGGCCTACAAACAAGCCAGCTAACAATTTAGCATTCGCGTTAAAACCCAATGGTTAAGCTTCTTACAATTATAAACATACACACAAAAAAATCGTCAAGGGAGTGCGTATTAAAACCACGTATAACATTTCACGTCTCTTACGGTCTAACGACTCGTCAATTCGAGGCGTCAGCGCTGACAGTCAGCATACCCTTCATAGCTCACAAAAGCTCAATTAATTCTTCATCTAAATACTTAAAACTGACTTCAATTTTCGTTCAGAGAGCATGCGTTGGTGTTTTATTTTCCATAACTGATGTTTTATGAGTCCTAAAACACATTACAAAACATGATGCTTAAGGATTTTAAAAAAGTGAAGACTTCACAGTCAAATTCATCGAACACTCACCATGTTGGTTCAGACGGAAAGGAAGAAGAAAAGGATTGTGGGAAATATAACTACCGCGACATTTGGCAATGACGTCATCTGTACGCGACAGCACAAAATAAGGAGGCTAATGTTTATTTGAAGAGATAATAAAAGGATGCTTGCTGTGAGTAGCGAATTTGATGAACTTACTGATAATTAATAGCAACAACAAAGTTTTTACTTCATTAATTAACGTATTCGTGCGCGGTGTATAGTACCGTTAACAGAACCCCGCACGCGCTGTTTAGTTTAGCTTTAGCGCCTGAGAGAAAAGTCGAATGTTGTCGGCAAACGCATTAACTTGTGTTTTATCCTCGTATTCGCTTCATAAATAAGCGTTTTCACAGGGTTACTAAAATATGCAAATAAAAGTAGGTTTTAGAGTCAAAATAAAAATGACTAACGTGCCTAGCATTAATTAACGTTACTGCTAAATCCCGTACACGACAAAATATCAACCAGCATAGAAACCTTTCACAAAAATGCCCGTGGCTGCAGCTAGGTTATTGAAATGTATCAATAGCTGTTTATTATGTGTTTAGTAGCTGTAAAAGTGAAAACTAATAGCAGTTGTGACAACAAGGTCTTGTTTCTGATCCTTTAGCACTGAGTCAAGTTTGACTGAAGAGCGCTGTGATGGCCACACAGAGAGTACTCCCACAAAGCAAAGAAACTCTTCTGCAGAACTACAATAAAAGACTTAAAGATGACATCAGGTCAATTCTAGACAATTTCACTGAAATAATAAAAACGGCAAAGGTATGTTTTTGTGGATTTTGCTATGACTATGTGACATTCAGAATAATATAATTTTATGATAATCTGATCATCTCATCTATCAGGTGGAAGATGAGACTCAGGTTTCCAGGGCGACACAAGCTGAGCAGGACCACTATGAAATGCACGTGCGAGCTGCCAACATTGTAAGATCCACAGTGATAGTACAATAGTGTATAGACACATTAGACTTGAATGACATTTCCATGTTTCTTGTGTCTTAGGTACGTGCAGGAGAGTCTCTCATGAAGCTTGTCTCAGACCTGAAACAGTTCCTCATCCTGAATGACTTCCCATCTGTCAACGAGGCCATCAGTCTCCGCAACCAGCAGCTGCGCACGCTGCAGGAAGAGTGCGATAAAAAGCTCATCTCCCTGCGTGATGAGATTGCCATCGACCTGTATGAGCTCGAGGAAGAGTATTACTCCTCCAGGTACAAGTGATCCCAAACGTGTGCAGTCACCTCTGCCTTCCCTTGCTTACCAACACCATAAATATGATGCACATGTGCATCATAAGAGCATAACACAGGGTGATTTATGGCTAAAGGTATTTTTAACTTGCACAACCAATTATGGGCTCCAACCGGTTTTCATTTTACTAAAATATCATGTGCTAGCCATGTTCGTTTGCTCTTTGTCTTAATTACACCATGCCATCTTGGTCATCCATATGCAATCATATCACACCACTGTGCCTTTCAAAGAGTGTTCATTCTTGCCGGTAACACAGTACTTAATGAAAGACTGCATTCTTCTTTGACCCAGTTCAGGCATGTAGTAAGACAATTTATTTTAAAAAGTTATATTCCGCTTGTCATAATTATAACAAGCCAGAAATTTTCCTTTTAGCCTTACTCTGCTATGCTTCTAATATAGCAAACATACAACAAAATCCATATATCCATCCATATTGTCATATCTATTCATATTGTCACACCACAGACATTATCAAGCACTTTCAGTATAACTGATTTTGCACAAGAAAGCCCATCTGTTATACAAATGTAAGTGCGTGTAAATATTTGCCTTCCAGGTGCCTTAAATGATTATGTTGAAGTATATTTGCAATACTTGCAATCAGGATGTGTATTTAGTCTTATTAGTGGTGCTCTTTGGGTTTAATTTTTACAGAGATTAGTAAGATAATCAGAGATTTTAAATAAATTCAAGCTGTCTTTGAAGCACACCAGTATAAACATTAATAATTATATGAGAAGAGACATTTTGGGAATAATTCTGGAAATAAATAGTTCTTTGTTGTTCTTTTTTTTATTTAGTTTTTTAAGAAAAATGTACATGTAAATCTAAATTTTGATATTGGACTGAGCACATTAGTTTGGATGCATGTACTCCGTGATGAGCTGCAAAATTCAAAGCACTTTAAATTTTCTAAAAAGAAAGAGTGTAGGGTGCTGTGCGTTTTATAAAAATGACTCAATTAAAAATTAATCATATTAATTAGCTTGGTAAAAGCCAATCGGGTAACACTTTCTATGAAGCTTGTATTTAATGATGCATTATTAGGCTATTCTTAAGGCATTCTAATGAATGCATAATGCATTATAAAAAACCTTATAATGTGTGCATTTCAGTCACAGAGTTACTTACCAACATCTGTCTAAAGGGTAGCATCAAAATGATCCTACTAATATTATTAAAAAACAAATATTCAAAGCAAATGTGTCAGACACATAAGTAAAATGGTAAGATATGAGACTTATAATGCATTATAACTATCCATTGTAACTTAAGTGGATAAATCATGTTCATTGTTTTATAAATTATTATAGTTTTAAAAGTTATAACCACAAGTAGGTAAATATTATAACACATTAAAACAGTTCTTATGAATATTCATGAGATTATACATATATTTTATTTATAATGCCTTAAGAATACCCTTATAATGTATTAAAAATACAGGCTTCTTAGAGAGTTACTGAAAATCATTAAAGAAACAGAAAATCGAACGTCAAGCAACAGTTTTATTTTGAGAGATTTTCATTATATACTTTTTTTTTTCTCCCTCTTTCTCTTTGTTAAACTAATCAAAGTTTGTGTAAACTGGGAAAATATTTAGCTTTCAGTGACATATATCATGTTAAAAATGTAATATTTATCATTTCTAGAGTGTTTGAAATTGCACTACACTGTGTTTTTTTGTGGTGACATTTTAAGTAGAAACAGTGTTGGTCACATTAGTTCCTGTTCGAAATGTGTCAGTATTTGGATTTTCACAAACCAGCTGGTCATTTTAAATTTCATAAATAAACCAGAGATAAAAAAAAATAGAGTGCATTTAGTGTCTCATCTATTATTTTGCTCACGTCTGATTTGGAAACTATTTTCTGCCTCTGCTGAGTGCATAATCTAAATTCTCTGCTGCTTACAGCCTTTTGCTTTTCATCTGTTGAGCAGTTTTTATTATTAGACTCTACACTTATCTGTTCAATGCATAGAAAGACGGCAAACAGAAGAATAATGTCATGTGACCATATGGTTCCAGTCACGTCAGTAGCAATGCTTTTCACAACTTCCTTTCCCTGCTTATGCTTTCTTTCCCGGTTCCTTCATACTGTATGTTATGTGAGATTGTTTTGTAGTGAGTGAATGAATGTTGAACATTATTCATACACACCTCTAATGGATTATTGGGTGTTTTTGAGCAGAAGTGGACAGAAGAAATGTTAGATTGTGTGTAACGTGTGTATGTGTATAACATTTCTAGCTGTGGACAGTGGGATGGTGTTGAGTTGCCACTTTGTGAGGCCTTTCATCGGCAGGACAGTTGGGGGTCCCCTGAGACGACCTCTGACCCCTCATGTGCCAACCCAGAGGATTCAGACCACCTGGGGACCCAGGAGTCCATGCAGCGTCACCTCAACAGCCACGGCAGCAGCACTAGTGAGCAGTCCTAAAATACAAGTGGCTTCCTTCAAGGACCAGTTAGATTACACAGCTAAGCTACTTGCCAGTATCTTAAACCTCCAGCTGCAGACTGCAAATCTAGTCAACTACTTGAATTGAGGATGTGATTTTTTCCTGCAAAAGTTACACTGAATAAATGCTAAGAGTGTTCTGTGAATTTCTGCAAAATTGTAGTTGGGAGACTTACTACACTGGAATAATGAAGTGTTTCTCTGTCCGTATATTGGTTAAATTTAACATCATTTTGAGTAAAATTACAACTATGCTATACTTTATTGTTCTGTAGAAATACAAATTAAGTGTTTTGGATGCTAAAAAAAAAAGAAACTTCTCTTTGGAGTAAATCTAGCTCCTCTATTTAAGTTACAATATCCACTGTTAATTTCATTGTATGTTTCATAGTATATGTGCACTGTGATGCTCTTCAAAATGTGACTGCCAAGGAACTGTTCTCTTTTTTTTTTTTTTTTTACGTGTGTATATTGTCTGTTGCTGTGCTACCTTAGGATAACCTTTCCATTTTATGTAGTTAAAGGACATCCTAGCAAAAACTAAGAGGGAAGTACTATGTTGTAACTCTAATAGAGGTTATAATATTACTTTATTTCATTAGCAAAGTATGTAGAATAAAAATATCCTTTAATAACTCAATGAAGTTTCATTAATAGAAAGTCATATGTCAATGAAACACAATGTAATGCATTAACATGGTGCAAGGTACATTTTTATGAAAACAAAACGTTATTCTATTTTATAAAGTTTTTTAATGTTTGGGGGTAGTTTCATTGTAAAATGTTTATAACTGCATGCAAGCTATGAAGACTCTTTTTTTTTAACAGTAAAAAGTATTTACATCTCATTTACATAAAAATGTGTCCAGCTAGTTGACTGTAATGAAGGTGTAGGATTAGTATCGTCTGTTCATCTTCTTGAATTTCTCATAGTGGTAGTCATCTGTGGCCTTCTCATTATTCGGCCTCTTGCGGAAATTGGGTGGTGAAGCTGGGAAACGAGAAGAGGTGTAAACATTAATAGAACTGCATTTCTTGGATTTATGTGTTTTTAAAAAAAGATATGATCTTACTCTCAGCTGCTGGCTTTTCAGTGTCTCCTACTCGTAGTGGCTTGGCTTTGGGTTCTTCTCTGTGCCGTCTCTGGGGAGCGTTTACATCCTCATGATAGACTTAAAGAAAAAAATGACAGGAAATGATTTAATTTTTCTCCTTTAGGATAGAAAATAAATACATTATGGAGACAAACTTCTTAATTCATGAGCACTAAGCACATAACCTCAAAATACAAAGTGCTGGTGGTTCAAAATTACGTGTGCACTTACAGCGATTATGCTGGACGTAATTCACTGCAATGTTAGTGGGAACAAACGAGGTCCCGTTGTCTTTCTTTTTATTTCTCTGCTCAGCAAGCAGCTTTGCTTTTGCCTCTTCCGTATTGATTATATTCTTTATTTTTGCACTGATGAGAAAGGGAAAAAGTTTTGTAGCTGACATCCATTGCTAGGTGGAGCATAAAGAAATATCTCAGATGTGAGCAAACATAGGTCTTTACTTACTCTATCCCCAGATCCACCTCTGGAATTCCACTCAGCATCTGATTGGACAACATCTCTTCTGTCTTTTTGGCTGAATTAACACGGATGCTCTCTGGAAGCTCATACAGGAGGTCTTCTGGATTCTTCATTTTCACTTTCTGTTCTTCCGCCTCCACCATGCCTTTCTTTTTCTTTAACTCTGTCTCAATGTACTTCATCCTGGATGAAAAAGCATACAAGGTGTGAGAGGATATAAATATTTAAATGCAGGCAAAAATGACTGAAAACAAAAAACAGGCATCCTTTAGAATGATGAAGAACATAGACGGTTTGCATGCACACATATGCACTACTTACATGTCTGCATCTTCATCTCGTCTGTTAGTCTCAGCAGAAAAGGAGGTACCAAGATTTAGGTCATTTTCATCTGCTGTCCTATAATGGAGAGGAAATGTGAATTATTTCAGTTTTAAAATAAAGAAACAACCACTTTAAATAAACAGCAAACATGGCTCCATAATATCACTTACATGTCTCGATTTCTGTCTTTCACTTTCTTCATGTCGACGACACCTCCAGTCTTCAGTTTAAATGGGTCGTCCTAATGCACAAAACACAGTGACAATGTTTTACTCTATGATCAAACATTTACTAACACTGCAAGATCTTCATTGTAATACAAAATGTAGATTGCTTAAAAAAAAAAAAACATACCTCAAGCTCAGCCTCCAAAGGAAGCTTCTCTCCAACAAGTAACGTTGCAATGCTGGAGGAGCAGAATGAAAAGCAGCATTATTATTCCAAAGCATAATTATATACATTAATTAAAAATTGGAAATTACACACTGTAAAAAAAATGAGACAATTACAAAACGTATAAAATGTAATTTATGCAAATATATATTCTAAGTAGACTTGTGACCCACCTTACTCCGTGTTGCCTTTTTCGTAAACTTTGAAGCTCCTTGGCTTCATCCAGTTTGGACCTTAGAAAACATGTTGAAATTTACCATATTTAAATATATCCTCACACACAAAAAGGCGTCTGGGTGTTTGAATGAGTTTGACACTTTTCTATACAGACGTGTTTGCGTATTTGGACTTAACGTGAAAAACATATCTAACGTTAACTTAACGTTACCTGACCACGGCTTTTGTCTCATCATCTTCTTCGTCGGACGATTCATCCTTCCTCCTCCTAAAATTCTTACCTGGGGCCATGATTTAAAAAAAACCGTCGAATTACTTAATGTTTATTTCACACATTCACGCGTCTGTACGCAATGTCGGCGGTCTGTGTTTATCGACGTACCGCTTTCCTCTCATTCCCGAAACTTCCGCTGACGTCACAATTACAGTTTTAGCAGCTGATCTGGGGTCAGCTCGTCTGTTTTCCATACAAGCGTTTAACGGTGTAAAGCGACTAATGGGGATGAAGAGACTGGTTCAAGATCAGCTACTTATTTGATAAATAAGAGAAAAAAAACTAAGTAAAAATAATAACAAAACAATTAAAATAACAACTCCTAAATCACGTAGCACATGCAATGTACTAGTTTAAGTAAATTAAAAATAGTTTTTGATCAGATGAACTGAAAGCATTCATTGGCTCTGGTCAAAGCTGTGACGCACACTCATGGTGTATTCAGTATGGATGCTGCTTAGTGCACTGCTACCCACCTCTGTTACAAATACTACCGGTTGGCCTAAAATGACCATCTATGAGTGTTATTTTTGTTTCTGTCTGACAGGTAAATGTTCGTTCTTATCTTTCCTTCGGCTGAGGCGGAGTGTCACTGTTTATTTGCTTAGATAATATCATGTCGGCTCAGCGTATAAATAGTCTCTTGAAGCCCGAGTGAAAATATGGCCTGTTTATTCTGTAAAATCGTGATGTTAAACAGCTTTTAGGTGGCTGACGATAACACGTACGTTAAAGGAACTGTAGACGCCGCAATATATCGTTTGTTTTGAGATTTTGTTTTGTTTTGATTTAAGTTCAAACAAATAGTGAGGCCGATTCATATTATTATTATCATTATTATTGTTTATCACTTTTCCTTTCGGGTTCCTGTTTAAGCTACTTTATGTATGGGAAAATAGATTCGCGGATTAATACATCTTTATGGTGCAGTACTATGCTGTAACAATAGACGAGGTGAAACGCGGTGAATGCATCCTTCTTGTGCTCGGCGCATGAAACAGCAGTTTTGGGCTCCTGAAGAGTTTCAAGGCACAGACTTACAGTTACTCGCTGCTGGATTTAATGGTTGCAAATATTCTTTTTTATGCTGATACTAAAAACTGTAAGTGCATTAGAAGGTTATACTTGAAGGGACTTGTTCAACAAAATTCTATCTGTCTACAGAACTCTAGATTATGTCATTTATTTTTCAGTGTTTATTGTACTGATGCTGTACCAGTAGTTCTCAAAGTGTTCTTTGTGCATTGTAATAGGGTGAGGTGAAAATCAGGATGACTGACAGCGGGGATCTTTGTCCTCACTTGGACTCTATTGGTGAAGTTACTAAGGAGGAACTAATTCAGAAATCAAAGGTTAAAATTGCTCTGGCTAATGTTTACATCTTAAATGTGTGTTGAATTTTCTATAATTTTATTTATTTATATTTTTACTCAAGGGCACATGTCAGTCATGTGGAGTAGGTGGACCCAACCTCTGGGCATGTCTACAGGTGAGGAGACTTTCCCCCTTACAAACATGTCAGATAAGTAAAATGCATTTTTAGGTCCAGAACTTTTTAACATCATAATTATTTCTCTGTTTGTCCTGCTTTTCCTCACAGTGTGACTGTTCCTACGTAGGCTGTGGAGAATCCTATTCTGATCACAGTACTATACATGCACAGGTGACGTTCTTATTCGTTCAGTTTTCCACAGTCCTATATCTGTATCAATTTCTATTGTTCTTTTGTACACGTGTGCATCTTCTTTTTATTTTTCCAGACCAAAAAACACAACCTGACTGTAAACTTGACCACATTCAGGGTGTGGTGTTATGTCTGTGAGAGGGAGGTGTTTCTGGATCCAAAGCCTTTTACTCCTGAGTCATTAGCTCACCGCTGCAAACCACATGGACAGGTAAAGTCATCAGATTATTTGAAACATCTCAAAGAAATGGGCACTTTTAGGATTGTGTAAACATGATTAAGATGGTTCTTCCTGGTTGAGGTTGCCTGTGTCTCCTGCATTATTAATATCAGTCTTGAGATCTCATTTAGGCACAATAATTTACTGTATAAAGCACATATATACAATACACTAAACATAATCATCTTGGTTTTTTTAATCCCCAAAGGATCCTCTTCCCCAGACAGTGTTTCACCCATTAAAGGCAGTGCCTATTGCAGTGGCGGATGACGAAGGCTCAGAATCTGAGGAGGATGAGCTCAAACCTAGAGGTATGCTTGTTAACAGGCTAGCTAGTACACATTTCATGGGATTTCAAATCCTCTTACAAAATTTAAATAGCAAGGATACTTACCTAGAAAATATTAAGATTGATAAGATTTTTAAATGATTAAAATGAAATAAGTGTTTTTTTTTATGCTGACCAAACCTACATTTGACTGAAAAAAACCTGATTTAAGCTAAAACAGCAATTGTTTTTTATTTATTTATTTTTTTTTAAATATGATACTTTTTTGTTGTTTTTTTAACAGGTATTGTAAACATTTGAAACTCAAGAAACTGATTTGACTCTCACTAAATATTTCTAAGTATTATCAATATTAACTATTTTTTGAATATATATATATATATATATATATATATACATTTTTTTTTTTGTGGAAACTTTTATATTTGTTGCATATATATATATATATATATATATATATATATATATGTATTACTATAGAACTAATAAAGTTCTAAAGTACGTCTTTGCTGAGTAGAAGCATAACACTGAAGTTGTAAAAATTGCAACAATTGTCAGTCAGTATGGATTTTTCAAATTACCTTTTTAATAACAGTTGACAAATTATGTCCTTCCTATGCAACATTTTAAAGGAGCGGATTGAATAATGTCTATAATAACAACAAGCCGATTACCTTTTCCGTTCTCTTAAAATGACAATGCTTATTGGAAGTAAGCGGAGTTAAATTTGGATATTATTGTCAGTGGTTATGTGTAATGGCTAATTTTCTGTTCCACATGCCGAAGGTCTCACAGGGATGAAGAACATCGGGAACTCCTGTTACATGAATGCTGCACTGCAGGCCCTCTCCAACTGGTGAGCTCACAACATGTGAAGCACAAATAAGCATAATTCAGACAACACGCATTTAGAGCTTGACTGATTTCACTTGACTGTTTTCCTGTTTTCTCTTCAGTCCTCCTTTGACTCAGTTTTTCCTGGATTGCAGTGGTTTGGTCCGTACGGATAAGAAACCGGCCTTGTGTAAAAGCTATCAGAAGCTTATCTCTGAGCTCTGGCACAAGAAACGGTAACAAGTACTGACTTGCCAAACTGTTAACCTAGACCTGGCCAGTTCTAGCTTAATCTATTGAGCTTGGTCCTAATTATCTGAATCTTATCGTTCTTTGTTGGTTTCTTTTTAACTCTGTCAAGGCCAAGTTATGTTGTGCCCACTAGTCTGTTTCATGGAATCAAACTGGTGAACCCCATGTTTCGTGGCTACGCTCAACAGGTATATAAAGCAGAGTAATTGAAATATTATTTATATACTATTATAGTAATTATTAATATTTTAAAAATAGCTTTTATTTTGATATTTAAGTTTATTCATTTTCTTCTTGTAAATTTTTTGGGTGCATATTTGGTTTAATTATTTTTCATTTCAGCTGTATTTTCATAATGTTTATAATGTTCATAATAAGTTTAGTACTTCAACATAAACCTATAAGATTTTATTCAGATCTTTTACCAAGGTAACACTCATTATTCATTTTGGGCCGGTTTCCCGGATAGGGATTAGATTAAGCCAGGACTAGACCTTTGCTAATTTAGGACATTTAAGAATTTTTAGAAACATGTCTTACAAAAAT
>JAUCMU010000097.1:5470400-5482822 GCA_032275025.1 Enteromius treurensis | reverse complement strand
GCAAAATGAGGCTCTTCAGTTTTTAATATAGTCAGCGTAAAAGACTTCCGTACCCACGTGTCACTGATGCAAAGTGCAGTACTCCAAGGTAATTGTTGTCCCACTTTCCTGACAAATAATTTGTCACACTGTGCATGCGTGAAATGCGTTAAAAAAATTATCGTAATTAACAAAAAAATAATAATTTACGTCGTTAATGCGTTTATCTTTGACAGCCTTAATGTATATATATATATATAAATATATATAAAACTACACTTTTTCTCTTCTTTGATGCCCTATTATAATATTTCCAGTATGCAAATATAGCGAGCAGCCAACTTTTTCCAGAACATTCAGAGAATTTCTAGAGAGCGTAATAGTCTGATTTTGACAATGGGACAGGAAGCAGAAATCAGACACATCCACAGTCAAGGTTTCTCACCTGTAACCACTCTCTCTCAATCAGTGCCTCAAAGCCACGGATGGTTCTGCATGCCGGATCGAGGATGATCTGGGCGAGAGATGTGACCTGCAGTGTTGAATCAGTTCCCTCTGTGCCATGAACCAGCACTGACGCCCCTTCCCTAGAACACAACCCAAATGAAAGTGACCCCTCCAAGTTTGAGATTATTTAGCACACGCACAGTGCTACAGACCTGATAACCCAAAACGTGCCAAAAGCAGCTTTTAAAGCAGCGGTACCAGTGTAATGATGATTACAGCATGACAACAGCACTAATTATCACCGCAACGAGCTTTGTAACAAATGTGGCGAGAAACAGGGCGACAGCGGCTTTTGTAATTAACTTAGAAGAGAGCTTAAACAGTAATTAACACAGCTGCACAATATGGCACAGACAGATCTTTCTGCAGTGTAATGGTTCTGTGTGTGAGAGACAGGAACAGATAGACGTATCAACAGATGTACCTGTCAATGCACTGTGCAGCCAGGCAGGCCGTTGTTAGGATTTCCTTAACATTACTCTGCCAGTTGGACGCTTCAAGTTTACTGAGCCAGCGGTCCATGCTGTGAGACTGATCGTTGCATGCCTCCACCAGCTTTATCAGACTCTCCTGCAGAACATTAGACCTGTGGGAGAACAGCTGTCAGATTATAGTCTCAGTCAAAGGAGCTGAATTTGTTTGCTTGCATATGGTATATTTCAGCTTTAAATGAATATTTTAGCTGTGACACACATGTGTTTTCCAGGCTTGAATGAGTTTAGGCCACCTAATAAGAGTACAGCGGCTACTAGGCTCAGTCTCAGATTGTACAAATCGCTCACAGCCCATTCAGTGACTGGCTTATGTATATCGATCACAAAATTAAAAAAAGAAAGTTTTCACTAACTTAAGCAACTGTAAACCAAGCAATAGCCACTGGATTTGCCAAACCTTTGCCAAGGATGGAACCAGAGAGAATTATGGTTTTGATTAAACAATAAAAGGTTTAAATAAATTAATAAATATATATTTTTTTACACTTACAGTCACATTCATCACCCCACCCCTCTAACTACATACATATGGAGAAAGAATCTGACAGTGAAGGAATTAAGTGTCCCATGTTTGTTTAGTCCATAAATTGTAATTTAACATGAAAGGCACGTCAAAAACGACAACAAAAACAAAAAGAATACATATTTTTCGATGTGCAATCTCAGAACAAAGTTGTTCTACAAAATCGACATCTTCGTCTGATACAGGCTCAAACATATAAGGTTAAATCCATAATCCCTCCATCGTTCACGCTGGACAGTATAATCTGTTTGTGCTACTGAAATGAGCAACGCTGAGAAACAGCCAATCAGAGCAGACCTCCTCGTTAATATTCATGAACCTTCCAAATAAGGCAAAAACAGACTGTTTCATTCTAGGGTCAAATTCTAGGGTTGTAAATGGACCTGTAAAACCGTTTCTGTGCATTTTTCCCCCTTACCTAAACTACATACCTTCTATGTACATATCAGAGAACAATTAAAAATATTCTCTCAATGCATTCTATGGCACCTTTAATAACATGGTTAACTGTAATCTTTAACAAGCCATTTTTAATACTGTACATTCAAATTTACTTTTAGTATCATAATCATCATCATCTGACTGAATAACTAGAGTTCTATTTTAAATTCCTGTAAACTGCCATGCACGTTCATTTTAGTTGAAAACGAATTGTTATGAGATGCAGATTATCACTGATGCCATCAGTTGAACGTGTTTGTTTCTTTCTCCAGGCTGGATGATGGTCCATGTGCAGGGACTGAAGGTACCACAGAGACTTCAGCAACAATAGGGACAATGATCACACCCAGGCTTCACAGGGTGGAAGAATACAGCTTCACTGATCTTTGACTATCTCAAAATAGGAACTGAATTAGCTACTGATATTCTATATGTTCATAACGTAATGTGAGTTCAAAGCAAACTAAAAATATAGGTGTGGTACTGCATTTTTTGAAATATACGCTCATCTCCGATAACATGTTCCAGTTTTTTATGTTTTTAACTGACGCTAAGAAAGTGAAATATTACTGACCATGTTTCAATATTTACACTGACCTTGTAGCCTTTTAGTAATTCCCTAGTCCTTCAGTCTAGTCCTGATGTCTTTGTGGTCTGTTATGCACATGCTAAAATGATTTGACTCATATTCCTTCTGTCTTTTCTTGTCTCAATGCATTCTTTTTAGTTTTCCTTTTGCACTCCGCCTTATAATTGTCACTACCTGGAGGCGAGGGACTGAACAAAGCATTCCTAGGGAAGACCTACTTACTTAGACTTAGTTGCTTTCTCACGCTCTCTTTTCTTTCAATATAGCTCTTTTCACACAGTTTGCCGTCATACGTTGCATCCAAATGTATGACAAGTCCAACCTGCTGTTAATCACAATAATGTGACAGCTAGTGCTTGAATGATTAATTGCCTCTACACTGCAGACATGCGTTTCAGCGTGTAGCTTTTAAAAGGTAATGTCATATAGAGAGATAGTTTTCTGCAATTAGCATCTGACCACATTGTGGATATAACATACAGCAATGGGTTGTGCCATTTGCACGCAGTTAATTGATATGCTGAGTGTGTCACAAAGCTCACGAAGAGGCCAGACATCAATGGACATGTCTCATTTGCCAGAGGTTACTCAGCAGGACTACCACAGACTCTCAGGCCTCCACTATACTTCCTCTTTCTCTGATGCAGAAGACTGTTGTGATGAGATCACAAGTACAAGCTCATCCTCCTCCTCGGACTATATCGGAATAGACTGTTGACACATGTTTTGGTTTCACATCTTGTGCCAAATATTGCAATTCTTTTTGGCTCCCTCATAATGTGACAGTGTGAATGAAATCTGCTTAGCTTGCCCAAATTAAACTAATGAGGTCTTTGTCTTGACTGTGGTTGTGCTCTCATCCACAATGTTCCACAGTTCAGTTCCTGCTCAATTTGAGCAACAAACCCATTATTGTCAGGGAAAGCGATGTGTCTATTATAACAGAGCTGAAATTGGAACATCATTCATCTAGAATCACCTTTTCTTTTATCCTTCTGGATAGAAGAACATTGCTTTGGAAATTGTAATGTACATGCTACAAATAAAGCTTAATGGTTTCTCCTGGGAGAAACAAAAACCTTCCAAATGAACATGATGCTGTTGATTTATGCCTTGTATATATCCAAAAAAAGGTAAATTTATATATGCGGCTCATCAGCGTTTTTTCCTATTGATCTGTTTATTCTCTAAGTTAACGTTTTTAACAATCGGATTACTAAAGCTATTGTAGAGTCTTATCAAAAGGGTTTAATAGTAATTAATTGCTTGCTGTGTTGCTGCATTTAAAGGGATAGTTCACCCAAAAAATGAAATAACTGTTATTATTAACTTTTTACGTGTTTTTACGTGTCTCTTTCTTCTGACATAAACGGTGGCCGAGAGAGCTCAACACGCTGCAAACTTTAGAGAACACAGTAGAAAACACATGCAAACACATGCAAATAGAAAATAACAGATGCAAGTTCTCACAACGCACCCAAACACAGAGAGGCGCTGCAAACACACGAACGCGCTGCAAATATTACGGACCACAACGGAAATGTTGCAGGGGGACCTCATACAGTGACGAACCCATCTATGAGTAACTCTAGCTGTGTCTCATTTCAAAGGATGCGCCCTCCAGAGGCTGCATTCAAAGGCTGCATACGTCATAGAGGCTGTCTCATTTCAGAAAAGCAAGTAGGACACTCCAAATGCGACCTCGGAATGCGTCCTTCTTTTACAGGAATTCGGAGGATGCATGCAGTGTATCCTTCGCTGCTACAGATAACCCACAATTATTTTCGTAGCCGTAAAAAACCGTTGTTTATTTTGTCAAATAGATGTAATGGTGAACACAAGCGAAGATGTGGTGTTTAAATGTAAGTATTTTCAAGTGTTTCTTCTTTTTTTATTTGTATTACCTCAGAAGGAAGTTGTGGTAAACAGGATTACAAGTGTTATATCCTGCTTTTTTCTGTAACAGATGTCGGTTGTATGTACGCTGCAGCTGCTCAAATATTGAATAAAATGAAACAAATAAAAACCTTTTTTTTCAAAATTCTCTCCAAATTTAGAAATAATTTGACTTTTTTTTAACTAGTGTGAGAGCGCAATGACGCTGTTGTCTGTTTAGCATAGCAATGTGATACTTCCTGTTTCCTTTTCCGTCCGTCCTACGAAGACCGTCTCGTTTGAGCAGCTTAAGGACACTCCGCATACGCATCCTACAGAGGATGCGACCTCCAAAGGATACGACCTCCGGAGGGCACATCCTTCGAAATGAGACACAGCTTCTAACTAACATAGCATTAAAATAATGTTTCACAGTTAAGTGTGTAATTCGTCAGATTAGTGTAATAATATCCAAAATATCAGGTTGTTAAAATAAACACCAAAAAAACTCACCTTTTAGTTCAGCGACAACATCTCTGCTCTGACCAAAAGCCACGTAACAAATATTCAGGTCCCAGATGGGTTTGTCACTTTTTGAGGTCCCCCTGAAACATTTCCGTTGTGGTCCGTGATATTTGCAGCGTTTCTGTGTTTGCAGCGCCTCTCTGCGTTGTGAGAATTTGCAGTTTGCATGTGTTTTCTTAAGTTTGCAGCGCGTTGAGCTCTCTCGGACACCGTAGGAGATAACATAAGATGTTCTGAAAAAAAAAAAAATGTTGGAGTAACACTTTATTTAAAGCCTTTATGTATAATGCTAATAATTCATAATGTGTGTTGTAATACATTATATTAATAACAATAATAACCAAATAAAAAATCCACAGTTTAACAATGAATTGATAAATGTTATAATGTATTAACTGTGCTTCCTCTTATTCATCAGATTGTGCAATGCATTATAATTAAATCATTAAAATACTTTTATAATGCATTGTATATAAAAGTGCTACCAATGTTGCGTAGTGCTGTCAAATGATTAATCGCATCCAAAAGAAGTTTTTCTTTACATAATATATGTGTATGTACTGTGTATCGTTATTAAGTATATGTAAGTACAAACACATGCATGCATATATTTAATGAAAATATGTTATGTTTATATATTAAATATATTTAGATATAGTATCAAATAGAAGAAAATAAATATATAAATACATTTACATGTAAATACTTTCAAAATATATGTGTTTTAATATAAACATAATAGCTAAACACAGCATAAACACATATATTATGTAAAGAAAAAATATTTTGGATGCAATTAATCGCGAATAATCGTTTGACAGCACTAAGTAACCAATCAATCTCTTTAGGCCAAGACATGAAGAGTTCACATCTCCCTTTCGGAATCTGCTAAATTTTAATTGTTTTACAAAAATAAGAGGGATCATACAAAATGCCTGTTATTATTTTTTAGTAGCTTACTGACCTGAATAAAATATTTCACATTTAAAAAATTGTTGAATTGTTTTTTCTTTAGTTATTTATGAGTCCCTTGTTTATCCCGAACAGTTAATTAAACTGAACAATTAAAGCTTAACTGTTAAACTGTTAGAGCCTACCTACACGCCACTTTTGATTTCTTCTGTGCCACCTCTGTAGTTGATTTAGTCAATTCTGATTTTATTTGATTTGTAACTAATTCTTCTTATTCCATTGTTTTGATTGTTTTGGCATACTGTTTGTGTTCCAGTATAACGTTACTCAATGTACTACACCACTGAAGGCAAGAATGGAGTTTTCCCATTGGCTTACCATATCTATCATCATATTGGACTGTGTGTGTCGCGGGAAGGGGGGAAAAAACAGAAACACTTGAGTGAATGCTTCTCAACAGTTAAAGCGAGGTTGGGCTAAACAGTCTGGGGTTCGCATAGCCTATAAAACGGCTTCATCCACGACTTTATCATAGCGTACACACACAGACTCAGTCTGTCTTAGTCAAGATGCTCGGGGACGATGTACTGTTGTGCTTCTTCTTCTATAGCACGCTTCTAATCTTAAAGATGTACATTATTGCCATCATCACGGGCCAAGTAAGACTTCGAAAAAAGGTAAGTTGTGGAACATTTTGCTCATATCCTACTTACTAAACTATTTTTCTTGCTACTGCCTCAAATTCACTGACGCAATCAGTGCTTCGCGTGCCTTATTTATAATAGAGAAGTTCCTCGTCTCGTTGAGCTTGTGGAGTGTTTTGTTTTGGATAGAAATCTGCATACCGCCGCTGCCTGGATTAACTTTAGAAATAAATGTGGGTCAGAGATGTGTTTTTAGTGAATAACGGTACATTTAGATGTATGAGTTGTAAAACATATACATGTATTCGACAGGCGTTTGCTAATCCAGAGGACGCCGAGAGACACGGAGGTGTGCAGTTCTGCCGAACTGATCCTTATGTGGAACGCTGTCGGAGGTCAGCACAATACTACTTACTTGTGGTTCTATTCTGTATTCTGCGACTAATTTGAGCAAAACATTGGGATAAACAGCTCCATAAACACTTTAGGTTAAAAATTATAACATTTAACAATGCATTTTTGCCGTGTTACAGGTACGCCACTATTCATGAATTAACATCAGCGATAGCCTACAAATAAAAAAGCTTTTCGAACAAAAATAGTAACACGATAGCATAAAACAGTATTAAATGTAATTCATAACTATAAATAAACATTTTATCAAGACGACACGTTGTCACTGTAGCCTAGTTCTGGCGTTTATAAATATAATCAGATTTTCTATTTATTTGTTTACTTTGAATATTGTATATTTTCCATTTTGATATTTCTTTCTTTCTTAATTTTTCTTCAAAAACTTATGTTCATTTTTCTGTTCACATGGTTTTCATTTTCTATGTTTTGAAAACTGTGTGTCTGTTATTCACCAAGTTGAGCTTCAACCTCATTCCCAGTGAACCCATTTATTGGGGGGGGAAAAACACACACAAAAAAAACTGCAGGATGTCTGGCGGGTTTCCTTTTCTTTTTTTTTTCTTTAGCTCAATGAGCCTTTAAAAACAAATAAAGAAAACCAGTATGACCGATGTGTGTTCACAGCTCTACAGTATGAAGCATGGTTAATCAATAGCAGACTAGATATCTTTATTTGCCCATTTTTATTATTTTTTGTCAGAAGTTAAATAGTTATGCATGCCAGTTAGCTTGAAAAAGTTTCCACAGTAGACTTTCCTCAGTACCTGTATGTGTGTATGTGAAAGCATGAGAGAAATAGAGACAGACTACACACTTTAAAATGATCATAGACTTGGCAGGGTGCTGCATGTTTTTCTTTGGCGGTTATCTTTAGGAAACTTGTTTGCTCTGCTCAATCACAGCCCACTC
The DNA here is from genome assembly GCA_032275025.1 of Enteromius treurensis. Classification (NCBI taxonomy): domain Eukaryota; kingdom Metazoa; phylum Chordata; class Actinopteri; order Cypriniformes; family Cyprinidae; genus Enteromius; species Enteromius treurensis. The sequence continues at coordinate 5,475,010 of JAUCMU010000097.1, read as the reverse complement.
CACTCTACTTCTGCACAATGTGAAAACAATAGAGATGTTATTTCAGCAGACTGCTCTAAAATGACTGAATTTATATAGTGGCACTGGAAATTCATACTTCCCGTAAATAAATCAAAAGTATTCACTGCTATGATCTTGAGGACCTGAGAAGTGTAGCTTGTGGTTGATATGGTAGGCTAGCAGGAGCAAGTCCTGACAAGACCGTTATTTGACCTTAATTGCAATGCATTCACAAAGGTATTTCACTACAGCCCTGTAACTAGCAAATATCAGGTGAACAGAAACAGGTAGACAGTGTTTAATAGAACTAATGGTTAAATGTTTGGATCAACAACTTTATGTTGACATATAAACGAAAATGGTTTTAAAGATAAACAGGCACATTCTTAAACTTCTGAGGCACTTACAGAAGAAAATAGTAAATAAACCTGTTGCATAAAATTGAATGTTTTATATGTGGAAAATTGTAATTAACACATAAGTGAAAGTTATTTCCTCTTTTAAAACCGAATTCCAGCTGAAAATAGTTTAGAATGGAAAGTCCTCGTTGCAAAAAAGAGATAAGGAAGAATCTGTGTAATGCAGGATTTGATCAACGATGATCAAGCACTGCTACGTTTGATTAATATGGGAAAATTTGACCGTAATCTGGTGATATGAATGACAGCATAGTATGATTAATTTCTTTTAAGCAGGGACAGGAAGTGCTTACAACATCCTATCGATTTGTTCATGGCACAGCCACTGCCATAGTAATTTTACATTGCACGATCGTGTGATGTTGGCAACGTTTACTGTCCAGGCATGCTGCCAGAGACTGTTTACAGATGAATTACTGATCAAGCCAGATGTTGAATGTGCATTCCGTAGCTCCTTGGTTCTGAGAAAAGCAGTTCTTTTTCAGTCAGTCACTTTGACATTATGTCAATGACTGATGTCATGGGGTCTCGCCTGGGTGACCAATCTGCTTTGATCTTTCAGAACAAGCCAATCGGGATTGACCGGTGAGAGTGTGCCAGCCACTCCCAGTGCATACGGGTATTTAAGATGACGGGTCACCTCACCATTCAACTTCTTCAACAGCATCTCATTCATTGCTCCTCCAGAGGATGAGATGTCTATCGTTGCATCAGGCGAGGGGCTATCGACAGTCTCTGCTAAAAAAAAGGAAGCTGAGCAATCTCCGAGAACTCATGACGTCAGTCATTGACGTAACATCTCAATTCCCTCCTTCAGGAAACGAGGGTAACATACGTAACCAGGGCATTTTCCATATGTTTTTCCACAGTCTGGAACATTAAAAAAAACAACTCAAAGGGCTTTTGAACCAAATACTGTTTTTAGATTATCTAGAATGAGGCATTCTTTTCACCTCTGTTCAATCAGTGGCGGATGCCTCTGTCCTGCATCACGGTTCTTTTGGCGAAAGATGCAATCAAGCCCGTCCCTCCAGCCGAGATAAAGGCAGAGTTCGTACCCAAGAAAAGCGGCAGGGTACAGCCGTTCCTGGATCTGCGAGTTTTGAACCAGTCCCTGTGCAGGCTTCCATTGAAAATGTTGACACAGAAACGCATTCTTTTATGTGTGCGACCCCAGGATTGGTTTGCAGCCATAGACCTGAAGGACGTGTATTTTCACGTCTCGATTTTGCCTTGACACAGACCGTTTCTACGATTTGCCTTCCAGAGTCAGGGATACCAGGACAAGGTCCTTACCTTTGGGCTGGCCCTGCCTCACCGAGCCTTTACCAAAGTAGCAGAGGCGGCGGTGTCCCCATTTTGGAAACAAGGCATTCGGATCCCAATGTCTGTTTTATGTTAGCGCATTCGAGGGATCAATTGTGCGAGCACAGGGACTTGTTGTTCAGATACCTCAGCCATCTGGAGATTCGGGTCAACTGGGAGAAGAGCAAGCTCTTCCTTGTGCAGAGTTTCTCTTTTCTCGGTCTGGTACTGGACTCGGTCAATATGACCACTTGTCTCACTCACAAATGGTCACAATCATTGCTGAACTGTCTGACAACGTTACACCATTCGTTGACAGACATATGCAGACCTGCAGGTTGGGCAACGCCCAACACTTTTGCTCGGTTTTATAACCTCCACGTAGATCCTGTGTCCTCCCGTGTATTGGGTAACAACAGGTTAATCCAAGAGGACCTGGACAGTGTCGGCTTGCTCTTGCTCATTCCTCTGGGATCCAAGTGATTTCCTCCAGTGTGCTGGCTCCTCCTTGCCCCTCAGTTAAGGCTAGCTGTGCAAACAAACGGGTATCCTTCATCCTCCTCGACCTTGGCATTTCTTCTTCCACAGCTTTTTCCCGCTGTGTTCCCCTGATTTGGTCCAGTTCCCATTTCGTGCTGCCCCCTACGGGTGCTCCGGACCTAACTTGCATTTAAGGCCCCCTGCTGTGCCCACTTTTGGCCTCCAAATGGTCCTGATGGACAGCCTCAGATCGGTCCCGCTCACGCAGCCTGACCTTTCGGCTAAGCGGCCCTCTCATGACGCAGACCAGGTTGTGGCGCTTTCTATAGGGACCCCATGACGTCAGTCATTGTCGCAACGTCAAAGTGACTGACTGAAAGGGAACCCTGAAGGAGGGAACAGAGATATTACGTCCCTCCTGCCACAAACCTACGGCCTGCACTGAGGGGACGGTTACGATCGGCTCCTCAGCAAGAACCTGAATGGTGAGGCACGTTGGCATCTTAAATACCCGTATGCACTGGGAGCGGCTGGCGTACTCACCGGCCAATCCCGATTGGCTTGTTTTCGAAGATCAGAGCGGATTGGTCTCCCAGGCGAGACCCCATGATGTCAGTCATTGACGTAACATCTCCATTACCTCCTTCAGGGAACGAGGGTTGCATACGTAACCAGAGCATTTTCCATTTTTTTCCCATCTATACAAAATACCTCAAAGGGCTATTGAACCAAGATTAGTAATTTATAGATGGCTTACAATTAGACAAAAGAAAAGCATGATGGATGTGGTCAAAACTGGAAAATATCTTATTCAACATGATGACTAAATAAGTCAAACTACACCATCATTTAAAAATGGCAACAAAATAGTTTGTTTGCTATACAAAATTAGTAAATACATATTCTGTTTATGTTTTCAACAGCAGTTTTCCTTCTATTTCCTCTCTCACATACATATTAATTGTGGTTTACCTGCATTAATGTTTGTGATTTTTTTTGTCTTCCAGAGCACACATCAATGACATGGAAAACATTTTACCCTTTTTATTTCTCGGAGCCGTCTACTCCATGACAGGCCCCTCATATGCAGTTGCACGACTTCATTTTCTGGTCTTTTTCCTGGGTCGGGTTTTCCACAGCATCGCGTACCTGTTGGCACTCAAAGCACCAACACGTTCATTTGCCTATGTCATTGCGCAGGTGCCATGCGTTTCAATGGCAATACAGACACTCATGGAAGTAGCCACGTTCGCATAACCATCTCAATAATGGACTTCTTTAATTGGTCAAGACTTATGATTACAGCAGTGATCCAGAATGCTGCTTTATGGACTTACAGCATCTCAACAGTATCAGAATTCACATTTCAATGTGTTATGTATTGTCATGTTAGCTTTCAAATGAAGGTCATTTTTAATGTTATTTTTCACAGTTAGGTTTGCATATTTATATATTTGATACATCAACTCCTTGAATGAGTCTTTTACTTAAAAGAATTTGGCTTAAGTGACCGCCAGCTTTTCACTTTCATACTGCCAAGCTTACATAAGCAATAACTGCTGAGGTCAGTTCAGAGTCCACGTGAACATTCCCCAGTAACTTTCCATACTTTTAAAAATACCTCTGTTATTAGACCATAAGCCCTGCAGAGCCCAGGCTTTTCAAATTTATTGTAGCATTAAATATATGCTGTTGCGCAAACGATGTCCACTTTGTCCACCAGGCTTTGGGTTTACAGCATTTCGAGAATAGCCAGGTGCTTTCACTTTGGTTTTTATCCTCAAGAATGCTTGTTTTAGTACAATGTTATGATTGTGGTTATTTCACCACACACTGCTTTTGTTATATGCATTTAAATACTTTTTTGTGTAACTTATTTTAATTTTTATATGTCAAAGTTTCTAAGAAATAATAATGTTTTTATATATTAAAGGAATAACAAAAGGTTTTGTGTTTTCAAGGGTAATTGGGATACTTTATTGACCCAGATCAAGAAATGAGAGACAGTAAATAAATCAAGATAAATGTGTAAAAGGGCAGCAAAAAACAAACAACAACGACAAAAAATAAAATATTCCTGGAGAACATGAAGATACAGTGTTATCCACTAATATCTGAGCAAAGGTGGCTGTGACAATAAATCTGCATTGTTTATCTTTCATAAAAAAAATTCACAAAGTTCTAACCTATCATTGAAGTAAAACAATTGAAATGGGGAGAAAATCTCATTGTGAAATAAATGTTTTTGCCCAATACTTGTTGGCCACAATTATTGGCACCCCTAGTGTCATGATCAGCTGGATGTGCCAGCTCAGGCCACTGGATGGCGCTCCAGCGCCCAGCAAACTGTGTGTGTGTTTACCTCAGTTTTCATGCCTGGACTTGTTTCAATGAACTCACGTCTCC
>JAUCMU010000097.1:5454934-5470300 GCA_032275025.1 Enteromius treurensis | reverse complement strand
CACGCTAGGGTTCTATCCATTAGGGTTCGGAGTTCGCCGTTCTCCCGGCTCGCTCCCCAGACAGCTCGCCAAATTTGCTTATTATTCATTATGAGGAAAGCGTGAACTCTTGAAAGGCATTACAGGAGAAAACTCAAGGTCTTGGGAAAAGGACATAATTGGGTGCCAATAATTGTGGCCAACATGTATTGGAGAAAAACAATTTTGTCATCATGAATTTTTCGAATGAAAGATCAAAAAGATAAACAATGCAGATTGATTTTCACAGCCACCTTTGCTCAGATTTACCAAGAGTGCCAATATTAGTGGAGGGCACTGTATGTGTGTGTTTGGATTTACTTGTGAACCTATAATGATATCCTCATCTGAAACATGCCAACATCATATGAAAGTATGCATGAACGTCATAGGCTACCTGGGTGCTCAGAGACTAAAATCTAAAGAAATGTTCATAAGAAAGCAAGTGCAAAAATAACACAGCTTGTCAGTGGGGCAGTACATTAAATCTGTACCTTATATATCCTAAAAGTTGCATATCAATACAGACACACTGTTTTAATAATTTTGTTGTTTGCTTTACTTGCATTGACTATAAAGCTTTTCATTAATTCATTCACAGCTGTGTTAAAAGTTCTTCCACCCTAAAATGAAAATTTATTGATTTATTCATTAATCACTTACCCAATTTGTCTCACTATTTAAGATGTTTTGGAGGCTTGTGACTTTCCAAGTAATAAACACTGTCAAGGTCCAGAAAAGTATGAAAAACAGAATAATCCATCTGCCATCTGTGGTTCAACCGTAATGGTATGAAGCAACAAAAATTATTTTGGTACCTGCTCAAAATTCAGTGAAGACACAAAAATCAAAGCCTGGATATATTATGCATGTGCATACCTACCTAACATTCACATTTGCAATTGCATTTAATTTGCTTCTAAGAAACATCAAAGAGTCTGTTTAAAGACATGTAAATGCAGCTTCAGAAGCACTTCTGTGCCACCTTTGCAGTGTACATTTGGAGTGGTAGTATGTAGCCTACGTAAGTAATGAGCTCTTTTGATTGTAGCTACTCTAAATTATTTTTAAATAACTAAAACTAAAATAATAATGCTAATAATAATAAAAAAACAAGGTAAAATAAAAAGCCATCATGCAAAATGCAAAATTATTTGACAATAGAATGTATTAAAGATCTAACAATGATAATTCTCAATCTGGCATAAGCAATACCCAGATAGCAAGAATGTACTTTGAGCCAAATGTGGCTGATAGCTGTAGGTATGGCATGGCTGAGCATATATTGGCCAAACGTTCACATTTATGTTTTGTCATGGCCTTGGAATTAGAAGGATTTTTTATTTAAATGGACAATTTGTTTTGAGGCATATGGTCCAGGTGACAGCAGTCATATGAGAGTCATATGTGGCTTGGCTATACATGACACACCACGAAGTGTGTTAACTTGGTTAACATTTGACTTTTATTTGGAAAAACGGATATAGTCATGTGTTGCAGTGGCAGTCCACGTCTCAGGCCATTCAACAGTGCTATTGAATGCTTCCCTTATTGATGAATGCCATTTAAAAAATATATCCATTATTTCCTAGATATATTTTCTGACATTGTCGTTAAATTCAATATGGCGTGTAACCTGTTTGTTTGGGGGAACGGATGGGCTTAGATAGGGACCAATCAGATGGCAGCTTAGAAATTGGTCAGAGAAGTCACGAGGACAGCCACGCGCTAAGGAATTGTCGGCGAGCATTTAACTCCTCAAATTGAAAAAGACCGGTAAGATCTTCCAAGTAGCACCCTTTTCTTTACCTTAGCAAACCCTGTCACTTCGGTTGATGCTGGTGTGTCTGCCACTCATAAAGGCTGCTTAAAGTCAGAATTAGCTGTTAAAAACTACATTTCTCCGAGTCCGAGATCTGAATTCAAGATCACTTCAGCACTTTGCGAAAACAATAGGCTTGCGTTACATGACATAGCCTATTTAGCGATGTGATTTGATGGTCCATACAACGTTATTGAGGGTTTTATGAATATTAACTGATTCATTCATTTTTATTTTCCAATAAACTTTGACATAAACATACATTTAAATATCGTGGATTGTTTTAGGCCTACTTGCATAGCTTCGCGTTCCTATATATGATCTTTATCTAACTTGTATTGACCAGTTTGCTGCTGAATGTGTGAAAGTTTGATTCAACAACACTGCCACCTACAGGTCATTATAAAACATCACTGTCCGTTGAAGTTGAAAGCAGGTTGCTAACACCCTTCATTGCTGGGAGACCACAAAACAAGTTAATAATCTTAGATGTATACGTAGAGCTATTATAAATGTTCAAGCATGTGGGTAATCTACTCACACTTGTTAAAACACAAACTACATGATCAAATTTCATAAATATTTATTTCATATCATTGAACAATAACTACAGCAGTGGGCTACAGCACTTTTTCAAATAAATGCTATAATAATAATAATAGTAATATTTTTGAGGCCACATCTGAAACACTAACATTTACAAGTAGTACTTGGCATTAAAAACAATGGCAATACAATATTTTAAGACACTTGGTGTTTTTTTTTTTATTCATTTTTGTTAAATTTCTGACAGAGTTTCTGCAACAGTCTAAACAGTTAATACCGATAAAGAAGATACAAAACCACTGCGAAAACAGGGGAGTGAACAGAAGGAGGGGGAAGACAACAGACAATATGCCAAAGGAAAAAGAAAACTGAAAAATATATATATTCCATCAGTCTCTGGCTCACCCATTCCCTTCATAGACAACAAAATAGCAAATAAATATGTAAATCTCTTCATTTACAAAAATATTCCCAAGTTTTCCCTTTTTAGTCCAGTCTGCTACTAGTGTTAAATGGTTCACATTCAGATGGAGAAAGGTTGAGAGTGAGGGGTCATGCATTCAGCTAAGCAGTTTAATACTTACACCTTCTCTTGTGCTGTTCATGAGGCTCTTGTGTTCTGGTGTCACTTTGATGACATTCTTTAAACATCTCTGAGTTTGAATTGTAAACAGCAGAATCAATATTCTCGTTCTCTTATTACACAGCCAAAATCTGCTTTTTTTGTGTTGTTTTCCAGGTAAAATATCTAAACATCTTTCAATAATCCTGTTAAGTGTATAAATGAGTAAAATAAATAAATAGAATATATATATATACCTATAGTGTATGTATGTATGTATTAAGGCTTATGCCTAAATCAAATAAGAATAAGCCAAAAAAAAAAAAAAAAGGTTTTTATATAGCTTTGCCTCTCATATAAATTTATCTTGTTTTAAGATGTTTAGATTCTACTAGAAAATAAGACAAATTTTTGACTGTATAGCCCAGAGTCAGAGATATAATATAAGTAACCCTGGCTTTAATTCCTAGAGTATTTTTTAATTTCTACCAAATCCATGAGAAGAGTAAAGATAATACATCCTAAGTCTAATCCATTAATACATCAAATCCCTTTTATTTTATAGTGGGTTTGAAGGGAGGCATGCAGGTGATCCAGAGCCCTTTTCAAGAAGCAACAGCACTTATTAAAGCCTGCGTTTGACTGTGTGCGCCTGTAAATGCGGATGTCCATGGACCAAAGCTCATACTGTAAGCATAGTAAACTGCGGCACATTTACCAGATGTAGTGACCAAACTGTGTTCTGAAATGGTTTTTGTTTGCTTCTGCCTCATGACATATGCAATCCACGGTCAGTCTGATAGAGGGCGCTAGAGGTTGACGGCTGCAGTAGAAAATGGCACTTGTGGGAGACTCCTGCCCTTTCTCCAGAGGGTTTGCATGTACGGGTTTAAAAGCATGGTGAGGGTGAAGGCAGGTTAGACCATAACATTGATATACACAAGAAGTGAGTTTTATTTCTCCATAATACAATAGAACTAGAAAGGTATATGTATTTATATGTATATATGTATGTTTACATTTGTATGTTCATGTGCATCTGGTCCGAGATGCATATCGTTTTTTTTTTTTTTTACAACTTTGAAATAATCACACAATGTACAAATCACAAACATAGAAAACATTTAAAAACACAAAATAAGGAGTTAAAAAATGTTTCATTGTTTTTAGGAGTGTCAATTTTACATTCAGGTTTTATATTTGCCTTGACCTTAAACTGTGGCTTAAGCCATTTTTTATTATTATTTCTTATTTCTGTTCATATGGCTACAAGTTTGCTACAAAGCTACAAATTTGTCCAAAAGCTGATGGAGGATCTGTCTCATCAATCTTAGAAACTAAATCAACTAAAATTTTTTTTAAATTTTTGGTCAGTTTTTCTTTTTTCTTTAAACAGAATTCTGAAATAATAGCTGAGAATCAGAATTTTCTAGTTGTATTTCTGTCTTTCTTATACAGTAAACACAGGATCATACACACACACACATGCATACATCCACCAGGAATAAGTTTTGACATCACCACTCTGTAAACTCTTCAAGTTTAAAGCTCTGGGGATTCATTTGCACACACAGATGCGTAGGCAGACTGAGGAAAACACAAAATTTAACGTAGCATGGTAAATAAGAATGATATAAAGTAAAAGGTAGTAGGATGTGTAAGGTGAGAGGTGCACTTTGATCCACAGACTGTGATTGTCATCACTTAAGGTCCAGAATATCCTCCTCAAAAGATGTGGAGAAGGTAAAAGGGCTGGCCGTGGGTGGGCTATCATCTCGTGGCTCCACCTCAGAGCCAGATGAGCAAAGCCGTTGGACATCAGTTTCTCCATCTACAGACTCCATTCCCACTCTAATTGGAGATATCTTAAAGTCAGTATACATCACTGGTATACTTGCATCTAACATGCAGAAATAACCTTTCACTTGCTAGGACTGGGCGACATATAGCTAGATATTTTAGACTATTTAACACTGCTGTTCAAAAGCTTAGGTTGGTGCGTGTGTGTGTTTTAAAGAAATGGCTTTTTTATTGAGAAAGGACACATTATATTGATCCAACAAGAGTAAAGGCATTTGAAATGTTATTATAAAATTATAAATGATTAATACAATTTACTAATTAATTAATAACTAATTAAAAATACATTTTATTTATTTATTTTTTTAAACTTCCTATTTATTCTGTTTAAGAATGCTGAAAATATGTATGTCAGTTTAAACATATATAATAATTAAAATGTTGCTTAAGCACCAAATCAGCACATTGTAATGATTTCTGAAGGATCATGTGACACTGAAAAAATAATGTAATGATGCTGAAAATTCAGCTTTGCCATCACGGGAATTAAGTACATTTTAAAATATATTTTTACGTTGTAATATTAATTTGTATTTCGTGTACTGTAGGTCTATATCTTTTCCTGCAAATAGTCTGCAAATATAATTTTACACATGGACTAAATTGATTTTTTTTGTTGTTGTTTAAAAAAAAAATAGACACACATACATACATATATATATATATATTACTGTTGATTAGTAATATTTTGTTATTATTATCTAATTATTTATTTCTGTGGAATGCTTAATTGACAAAACATTCAACAAATTCATAAAAAAATGTGACAATTGAATTAATTGAAACAGACAGTTCATGAAAATGACTGATGAAAATGAATCAAACTTACCAACTCTATGTAAATTTATAATGAATATTTAATACGTATAGCCCAGCCCTATGGAAGCATATGTGTGGCAAAATTCAATTTGCAATGCAATATTCAAAATGTCAATGCAATATTTAAAATGGCAATGTATCTCTTATTTAAATTTACATTTTCCATTAACCCACATGTGCAAAGTTTGGTGCAAAAGGAAAATGAAATAATATCATTTACATTTCCCATTTACAACAGTAATCTTAATATGTAAATTTCATATTAATTTGAATGCTGTATAAGTTGCAAAATGAAATTGTAAAACCCTGATTGATTTGATATGTGTAACATGTCCAAGCAGAAATAGTAGCAAAATTATCATTTAAATTTTATTTGTCCTAAATGCATTTAGACTAACAGTTAGGACACTTACGATTGCATTTTCATCATGATGCCGCGGGATATGTGTAGCAAAATTCAATGCGGCTTTGAAAATGCATTGCGAGCTGACCACGCCCACCCTTCGTCAATCATTGCTTCAAGGCGGAAGCGTGTGTGACATTATGCTGTCCGTAAGGTGCTGCTGAATTTGGTTGATATCGGGATCAAAACTGGATTATTCACTCTATGCAGGGCCTGCTTCAGTGCGTTACATGAGAAAGGAGTGTTCTTTAAAAATTGAAAGTGTTGATTTTAAACAATTTTATTGGGCACATTTAATTCACAATCGCTGAAAGATATGTCTTTGTCAGCTTTTTGTCCTCTTTATGTATCCGTACTGTAATACCACAAAAAGAAGTGCGCAGAATGTGGCGGTTCACGTGACCACAGTCTGTTAAGGCTGACAATTCTGCAAAACGCTCCACTATTGATCTAGTTCTGTCACCTACATACGTGTACAAATCTTCTAAAACACCACTATTTCTCTCTTCACGGTCCACTTCATATCTCCAGCCTCTGTGCTTCGAATGATCTAAACTAATACGCTTCCGCCTTGAAGCAATGATTTACGGTAAGGTGGGAGTGGTCAGCCCGCAATGCATTTTCAAAGCCGCATTGAATTTTGCTACACATATCCCGCGGCGTCATGATGAAAATGCAATCGTAAGTGTCCTAACTGTTAGTCTAAATGCATTTAGGACAAATAACATTTAAATGATAATTTCGCTACTATTTCTGCTTGGACATGTCAAATATGTCAAATACACATATCAAATCAATCAGGGTTTTACATTTTCATTTCAATTTTGCAACTTATAAAGCATTCTAATTAATATTTAATTTACATATTAATATTACTCTAGTAAATGGGAAATGTAAATGATTTTGGTGATTTTTGCACCAAACTTTGCACATGTGGGTTAATGGAAAATGTAAATTTAAATAAGAAATACATTGCCGTTTTGAATATTGCATTGCATATGGAATTTTGCCACACATACTGTATGCTTCCATACAGCCCTACCACCCTTTCAAAACACACACACACACACACACACACACACACACACACACACAGCCAGAGCCAGAAACGCACTTACTGCTCAGTGGTGCTTATCTCTGCTGTTCTCCTCTGTTCTTCCTCCTTGGTTTTCTTGCTCATTCTTCTCTGTTTCACTGAGTTGCCATCAGCCTTACTGCTGGGTTCCTCAGTCAAACCTACAACATGTAAAGGGGACAGAGACAAACTCAGACACACAAATTCATGTAATACTGATCATAATTTAACATAGTAAGCTGAAATTATAAAAGTACATTAAATTAGCGCTTTCAATAGTCCACTCAGCCATTCTTGCATGTGCGTGTGATGTATGGTGTGAAGTGTGGCAGTCTAGTAATTCAAGCAGCTTATCTAATGTGTGATCAGGATGTCTCACTCTAACGCTTCATAATAAAAAAAATTTCTGTCTCATCTAAGTTTGACTACAGAACAAGCATTACAACAGATCAAGTATGCAAGTATTGTTACAGTTTTTTTTTTCACCCACAATTGAAAGGTTTTATAATAAATGGCACTGAAGCTGCACCACTTGGAGCTCTAATGTCCAACCCTAAAAACACGTCTCCAGCAGCACTTACGCTGCTGCTGATTTCTTTTGGTACATTTCTTGCCAGCTTCCCTGCTGTGCCACACAAACGTAATGATAGCTTTCAGTTCAAGAGCGCACAAACACAGAGACACTCACCCAGTAGTTCTTTCCGTGTCCGGCTGGCGATCTCTTTGATCTCCATGCGAGACAGCGAGAGAGAGGTTGTGCTTGCGATCATGGGAGTGGGGCCGATCACGCTGGGTGCAGGTGCCGTGAGTACTTTATTGACCAGCGGAGACTTGAGGGGCCTCTCTATGCTCCGTCCAACTAGGTTGCTCAATGGGATCTTATAGATGTGTTTTGAGAGAGCTTCACCTATAAGTAAGAAAGGGATGATTGGAAAGGGGCAAACAAAAAGAGAGAAAGCTAATAAATGAGAAGCTAGAATAAATGGTGTAACTTCAACAGAGGAAATAGTCTGTCCAGGTGCAGAACTGTTGCTAGGCACATTATCTAATTTACACAGAATAAGGTTAAAACACAGAAATGCAGTCACACACAAAGTCACTGCTGGATCCATAATACTGTAATTAGACTAATTAGCTCAAATGAAAACATCTGTGTTGTACCTACCCACAGATAAGCCTACTGAGAAATAACTAAAGCAGTTTAATATAATTCTTATGCAACAATCTATTAGTAAGCATGGATTTACACTACCCATTTAAAAGTTTAGGGTCAGTAATTAATTTGTTTTTTTAGTGTTTTTCAGTTGGTAAGATCTTTATGCATTTATAAAAGTCAGCGAAATCAAGAAATATTTCAATTAAAAAAATCTGTTTATTTGAAAACATTTTACAATTTAGTTTATTCCTGTAGTTTATTGCAGTATCAAGCAGCCACTACACTTGACCCTTTAGGAATATGCTGATTTTAGTTGTGCTGCTTAATATTTTTGTGGAAACTGATTTTACAGCTAAGGAACAGCATTCATTTGAAATGAAAATCTTATTCAAAATACAATTTAAATAGTTTTTACTTTCGATAGATTAAATGCAAGAAATGACTTCTTAAAAAGAAAATTCTGACCCCAAACCATGGATTAGTAGTGTAATTGGTTAGCCTATCTATACTCTACTCTAGAGCATGTCTGTTGTTATGCAGGGCTGTACTACTCGAGACATTTTTCTATCGTCTCGGACTTGTTGGTGTTTGCACTCGGACTTGGTCATTGGACTCGTCAAATGTCCTCGTTGGTCTCGGCCGAGTCCAGCAATATGTTTTTTTCTCCTTCAAAACAAAACCACACTCGCATATCGCGCCTAAAACGCTAGGCGGCCTGCGCGCTGAGTTCAATGTCGTTACCGGAAAGAATGAAGCTGATTGGTTGGTTCTTGTCACATGACCCCCAGTACAGTCGCTGTTCTGAAAAGTTAGGTGTTTCCAATTTAATTTTCTGTCTGTGTTTCATTAGCTTCTACACCTACCCCAGCCCTAAACATCCCCTTTACAATAATGAAATACTAATTATTGTTGTACAGTGTGACGCTGCATTTATGTGCGCATGCTCTGTAGCGCCAGAACCTCTCCATTCTGTTTTATTTATTTATTTATTTATTATGCATTCAATATGCTAAGTGGGAGAGATAAGCAATTTCATAGGAAAACATTGAGGAATGCACAAGTTGTACAACACAAGCTTGTACAGCTTTTTGTTTCTTTGAAGGCAATATGTGCTCAATATAAAGCTTCACTTCATTTGGATTTTTTTTCCCTGAGAATTTACATTTATTGATATGAAATTTGACCATAAAAAAAAAAAAAAAAAGAAGCCCTCCAGGATCTAGTTTGGAGACCCCTGCTTTTTGATAATTACAAATAATAAAGCTAAATTATTTTCTTAGAATAGGAAATATGCTGTCTCTTGCATCACATTCATTATCAGTAGTTAAGTATGTGGTATTGAAGAGGATCCTTTTTTCTCTCTCTCTTATTTGGACTCGGTCTTGACTCGAACTCGACTAGTTTGGTCTTGGACTTGTCTTGGACTCAACAAAGCTGGACTTGACTACAGCTCTGTCTTATAGAATATGTGTGGGCTTCAGACTCATGACTTGGACTTGAGTCAGACTGGAGTATGTTTTTAGAATTCAGTGCAATTACTTGTGACTCAACTCAGACTTGATCTGATGACTCCAGTTCACAGACTGATACCGTTGCATTTTGGGTGCACTGAACCTAATCTTAACATGTTTACGTTTGTCAACTGTCTGAATATTTTGGGCAGATTGAAGGCAGGAAATTATGGAAACTATATTGCCAGATGAAGCTTTATAATAAAGAACTAGCACAATAATAATAAAAATACTACTTTTATCTGGGTGAGAGGGTTCATAATATGTGCATGTTATGGTATTATTAAGTATAGTAGTAGTGATATTATGATTGCTACAGTTTCTTGAATAGCATGGAACAGTATTAGCATTTTTGGTTAATACACTTCACAGGCATGGTGATTCAGAGCAAGCAATTCACACATTTTAGTAGCAACAAACAAGAATCTTGAAAAATGAAGCCATGTTAGGTAAAAGAGCAAGGATCTGGTTAGAGACATAACAGTGTCCAACAGCACACACAGATTTCCAGGCAAGGAAGAATGCTTCCCCTTAAGTTAATTTAGAATTAGAGAGTCATAATCAAACACCGGTCTATTTTGTTATAAATCTGTGCGTGAGTCTGGAATTCACTGAAAGTATTCCAAAGTCATCTTTGTACCATGAGACAGCAACTTGGAAAAGAAACATACAAATATAAATACATACATTGCAGTGCACGTGTGTGTGTGTGTGTGTGCACACACACACTACCACTTAAATTTGGGTCAGTAAGAAAGTAAAAAAAAACACTATGTAACTTTGTTTTGCTCAGAATTTACTAAATGTGCAGTTATATTACCAATCTGTCTTCCAAAGCATGATTTTGTCTTATCCTAAATCATTGGTTTCATGGTAGGAAGTGTTTTTATTTCAACTAGTTTAGACAGAACAGGAGGAGTAGCCCAGTACCTGTGTGACTCATTATATACATAAACGAAATAAAGTGAAGAACAAGAAATAGTAACACTTGACAATAAGGTGAAGTTAGCTGAATTTAGCTAATGCATCATGCATTTATTAATTCAGGTTAATGTACATTTATAAATATAACATTGAGAATTATTCATTCATAAAACACTAATGTTAGTTTATACTGCTTGAAATGTTAGAAATGAATTTGTAGAAAGAACAGATCAATAAATACTGTAAAATAATTTTTATTTCATGATACCGAATGCATTAACTAATGCCAACAAATTGAACCTTATAGTGAAGTGTTACAAATCTGTGTACAACACAATCTTGTTGTTTTGTGAATGTTATGTTGTGATGAGTAATGGTATGTTATCCGTCTATTTCCCATGGTGCAAAAATGGCAGCCACAGACAGTTGGCTGGATGTTTAAAGACACCAGGATGTGGATTTTGTCACAGCCCCTTGACGGCCCTTTTCAGGCCTTGTGTGCAGACAAAAGTGCTAAGCTCTGGAGGGCCGTTCCAGACCGTGTGTTTGTGTGTGTGTGTGTATGTATGAAGAGGGGCTCTGACAAAAGTATCCATGGTGACACAGCGATCTGTAACTCATGCTGCAGCAAATGTGTCCCATTTCCCTAAAGCGTCTGTTCAGCCGTCTCTGTCTGTCTCTCTCTGTCTATTGATTTCCTCTTCCACCTCTCTATCTCATTCACTCCAGTTTCTCTCCACTGTTCGTCTTTTTTCCTAAAGACTCCTCAAGCCACCATTTTTGTCTGTCACTCATTCTGTGAGACTGCAAGAAGGAAGGGACACATTATGTTAGCTGCATATTTCACTCAACACCGTCTGCATGCGTCTGTTAATTGAATAATAGACAGGGTGAGTCTCCGTGGTAGCGTGCATTAGTGAGGCAGCATGGGAAAAGTAGGCAACAGAGGTGCCTGCAGTACCTTCAGAGTCTTTAGACATGTAGAGGGATAGCTTGGTGCCGTAGGGGATCCGAATACAATCTGGACCAGGGATGGAAAAGAGCAATATATCAACCCAACCCACGCACAGATAAAAAGACAAATGCATCGTAAGACAATACACAAACACAGACTGATGAGTCGCATACTAGAAGAATTCAACATATCTTATACTTGGGGGCAATAGGCAAATTTGCCCAGTATCACACACTGAGTTATCCGGAACGCAAAGGTCCATGTTTAACCTCTATATCAAGTTTAATAGCATGGGAATTCAGTTTAATTGTTTCATCAAGATCAGATGCTTACCATCTCCGAGTGGTGAAGGGAAGACAGGCATCTCGTAGCCGGTTGGAGTCTGAGGGGAACTCTGGGAACTAGTGTCTCTGGAGCTACAGTTGGAGGCAGAGTTTATAGGTGCTGATGACATGAAATAGATATCAGACTACAAAAAAAAGAGGAGGAAATATCAAGATAGAAAACAGTGTTTAGATTAGAATGCATAATTTAATGTCATACAGAGGAATGCTTCATATAAAAGAGATGAAACTGTAAACAATAAGTTTCTTTGCGGTTGTTAATACATTTTTCATGTGTTAAATCTGTGTAAATTCTTTTTTTTTATTAGTGTGTACACTACAATTCAAAAGTGACCATTGACCAAAAGTGACAGTAAAGTAAAGCTGTTCTTAATATTCATCAAAGAATCTTGAAAAATTGTTCATGGCTATTAAGTTTTTCAAAACTGATAATACATTGCCTTTGATTTAAAATTTAAACCTGGAATGCCCATATCACAAGGCCATCAATTAGATTTTAAGATATTATAATAAAAAAAACAGCTGTTGTAAATTATAATAATATTATTCCTTTTTATTATATTTTTCAATAAATAAATGCAGTCTTGCAGATTAAAAAGGGTGTGGTAGTATTATAAAAGATTTAAAATATGGCTTCAGACTGTACAACAAAAATGTCATTTACAGTAGATAGATACACAGCTATATAATGGTCTTTATAGGTAGAACCTTATGGCTAGAACACTTACTCTGGATGCAGTCAGTTGCAATTCTGGAACGACTGCTGTATATACTAGGTTGCCATTAACGACTAGTCGAATCTCTATGGAGTCAGTGGTGAATGCAAGGATATACGGGAACGCGCATACTGTGACACAGGAAGTGACAGAATAGAGAGACATCTTCAATATTTTCACTGATTCAAATTTATTTTTGAACTGTAGATACATTTGTGATAACAAAGATATTCAAGATCCTAAAGGTACTGACCAATAGCGTTGGGCATTTGGTTCCAGCTGAAATGGAAGTCTGAAGTATTGGGCTGAATCATGGGTGTTGCACCATTAAACGGACACACCTTCTTATAGACGCAGATATCTGTTAAAAGAAAAGTCCAGCTTTAGAGAGTCTGACTGCACAGATGCAATCACTGACTCTGTAATAGACACTAACTGTTATAGCAAAGAAGAAGTCCAGCCTCTCCATCTTCATACACATCTATGGCAGCAACAAAGTTCACCTGGAGAAAAGTAATAGATACTCATGTTACCAATCAAAAACGGTGTATAGAACCTATGAAGGGAAGGGTAAGATATCTGGATCTTGTTATATTGTGTAAATAAATGCGTACACTGCTGTTGAAATGTTTCACATGCAAAAGAAATTGAAATCTTTTGTTACATTATAAAAATCTAAATAGAATTATATATAAAGAAAAATCCTACTTGCCACAAATGGGAGTGTATAGACCCCGATACACTTTAAACAAAATCAAAGGACTAACTGATATGACGTCATTTTGAACAAAATCAGGCCGAAACAATGTTCAATGTTCAAAATTGCAACAAAGCTTGGTGTTGACGACAAGGAGTTATGCAAAAAGTGACGTAGAGAAACATCAGGTGCAAGTTTTTCAAAGCCATGAAAAGAATGAAATGAAAGATTAAAGACAAGGAAGCAAATGCACGCGTTTAAAATAAATGTTACCACACTGCTGCTGCTGTTCTTTAAATAAGCACATTTAAAAGGTATACAATAACTAAAATGCCAAATGAACATACAATAATAAACCTTTTTTTTTTTTTTTTATCAAATTATGACAACACGTATATAAAAACGTGTAATAATTTGTCCAATTTAATAATAGACCTAGATACACCATCATTGCACAGTTGTGCTTAGAGCATTTGTGCGAGTGGCATTAATCTACAGCGTGTCTGCAGCAGCACGGGGGTGTCAGGATGTTTGAAAACAGTATACAGTCGCTCAGATCTTTTTGCCCCTAAATGGAAAACGGGGCCTTATGTTTTGTATTTAAGTGGTTGATTCTCACCCGGTTGGAGTCTACATGGTGTAGTCTATAGGCATCTCCTGTACTTTCATTGATCAAGTCAAACTGATGTCTGTAGGCCACACAGATCATGTGATCATTCTCTCCTGTTGGGCCATCAACCAGGGCCATGACCACCGGCGAGTCACATAAACAGATCTCCTAAGAAAGGAGACAGCAAACATTAAATCTGTTGGAAGTTTTGTCTGTGAGAACCATTCCTATAAACTACAAGTGACATTAAAATTCACTTAATTTTAGTGAATAACGTGTAAGATTGCTGAATCTGTCTCATACCCGTATGTACTGGAACTCTTCCACAGGTGAGTCAGTACTCCCTGTGACTGTAGCGACAGAGCTGAGGCAATCGAGGCGTGACTGTTTCCTGGTGATCAGGAGGAGCTTGTTTCTTATCGCCGCAACGATTCTGAGCTCCACCCCGTGATGCGTGTTTATGGAATAGAGATGGCAGCCTGAGGAAACACATTTCTGTTACTTGATTACCATGATGTTAGAAATCTTATAATTTCTTAGCAGACTATAAAATTATTCAAGAAACTTCAAATTTGTCGAATAGACAGCATAGCTTTACTTCATCATTAATCAATTAACTCTGTCGTTACAATACCGCAAGACCTTCCATCATCAATTTATTACATCTTTTATCAAATCAGAGATCTTTCCGATGCTGTCTCATGACAAATTTGTACATATTTTATGAGATGGCTAATTCATGTCTTCATTTGAACAATTTTGCATGATTTGTCTACGCTCTGTGATGGGTAGCTTTAGGGGCTGGGTGTAGGTCATTCAAACAAATTTATACGAATCGTGCAA
Source organism: Enteromius treurensis (assembly GCA_032275025.1). Classification (NCBI taxonomy): domain Eukaryota; kingdom Metazoa; phylum Chordata; class Actinopteri; order Cypriniformes; family Cyprinidae; genus Enteromius; species Enteromius treurensis. The sequence goes on along the minus strand of JAUCMU010000097.1, from coordinate 5,455,439 downwards.
CTTAAAAAAAAAAACAAACAAAAAAAAAACAATTAAACAAAAGTCTCATGAATTTGTACGAGTGAGGTTGTAAAGTAAAATTGCTTGAGATTGGGGTAGATATTAGGGTTGGGTCGATAGGCGATGCCATTGTCCATCGCCGATGGCTGATCGACATCGCGATGCTCCGCCCGGCCGCAGCAGGAGCAACCAGCTTGCGAAAAAAACACTTAATCTATGGCGGCAAATCTATGCCATTAATAAGCGAGTGCACCACTGATGCTGGGGCGAGCGCCGTAAATCATTTCCGCGAGAGGAAAACAGATGTACATGCGAAGAAACGGGGCCGCAAGCTCATATCAAACCCTCGCGCGTGTTTGATGTGTCATCTGCGCGCAAGTCAAGCACTCAAGCACGATCACTCCTGCGCTCAATCCTCTCTCATCTGCTCGTGCGAAAACTGTTTTGTCAGTCGTGGGGTGGGGCTTGGTGTTTTAGTTACAACTAAACCCCCCAAAACACCCCC
>JAUCMU010000097.1:5433624-5447444 GCA_032275025.1 Enteromius treurensis | reverse complement strand
TTATGTCCATGTACTGAACTGTTATTATTCAACCATGCCAAAGTAAATTCAGTTTTCCATTCTATGGCACCTTTAAATAGATGTCATCTGGAGGGGAGCATATGTTACTCTAAAACCTTTATATACCTATCAGCATTCATAGTGCCTTCCGAAACATGTAGGCGGCACATACTGCATGCACTTATGCACCCCCATATCATCAGAGATGCTGGCTTCTCAGTCTCCCTCCTAACCACTGGACACTTTTCCACTTTGAAACAAGCCAGGACCCGACAGTGCTTCTGGACCTTGTTTCAAATATAGCTTCCCTTTTGCACGGTAGAGCTTTAATTGGCATCTGCAGATGGCACAGCGGATTGCATTTACTGACAGTGGTTTCTGGAAGGATTCCTGGGCCTATTTAGTAACGTCAATGACAGAATCATTATCATGTATTATCATCATCATATATTTTTACAGTTTCTCTAAATGTTTTGATGATGTCATGCACTCTAAATGCATTTTGACGTTTTTTTTTTTTAAAGTATTCCACAATCTTTTTGCACATTTTTCCACAGACTGGAGAGCCTCTGTCCATCTTTACATCTGAGAGACTTTGCCTATGTAAGGCATCCCTTTTATAGCTAATCATGTTACAGACCTGATGTCAATTAATTTAATTAGTAGCTAGAGGTTCCCCCAGCTGAAACTCTTTTGAGACCTGTAGCAGGCATCTAATTTGAAATTAGCTAATTTAGTGGATACAGTTTCACAGTTTAAACAGTTATGTTCTATTTTGAATAACATATTAGATATTGTGATTTTAATATCTTATAGGTTTCATTTTTTCAAATTTTAAAACTCAACATTTCTGGAGTTCGGGGTGTAATTTAATTTTGTAATTTGAACAGAAATGCAATAATGCAACATTAAGTAAACTAGGGCTGGGGAATATATTGCACAATATATTAATGCGCATCTCATCAGTAAAGCCAGTTATTAGTGATTAGTGGTTAATCTCCATCACCTGTTTTCAAATGGAGCAAAAGTAAATACACAGAGCTGTAGATCACTGACAAGCTATCCAATATTGGGTTCAGTATTGCGACTGAATCACGCACGAAACGGAGCGTGATATTGTGTAGCTTGTCAGTGATCTATGGCTCTGTCTATTAACTGCTGCTCCATTTGAAAACATGGAAATTTACCGCTAATCAAAGAACCAGCTTTGCTGATAAGATGTGCATGACTATACTGTGGGATGTATTGCCCACCCCTAAAGTAAAAGGTAAATGAGGACTTACAGCTGATTTACAGCTATTTACATGTTCAAAAATGTTGCAGGTTCAAAAATGTTCCTTACACAAATCTCTGTTTTTGACATGTTGTTTTTTTTCTTTTTGGACCTTGATGGATAAAATCATTGTAAACTATCCTTGATGGAAAATAACTATTCTTCTTTTGTGTTCCACTCATTTGAAACTGATTTAGGTTTGGAACAACATGAGGGTGAGAAAACTATAATTTTTCATTGGTGTGTGTGTGTGTGAACTCTCTCTTTCAAAAGAGTTTTCTTTCAAGAAATGACTCGTTCTCCCTTGTGAACTCTTCTTGATTTCTGAGTCTTCCGACTGTTTGGAATGTCTACATGCTTTTAGGGGTCGGTAAGAGAATTTTGAAACGCATCAGCTTTCCTGCTCAGCGGCTCTGTATTGGTAAAGGTGGTTATTGACACGAAGGGGTGAAGAGGCTCTCGCCTGAATAGTGCCAAGACCTTGAACCGACAAAAATACTTTGAAAATCCTGCTATTGTGAATGCTTCCACTAGAGCACTACTTGTACTCAATCAGACATATGATCTGATAAAAAAAAGTGAAAAACGGAAGGGGATAGAGAGACAGAGAGAGAAAGAAGGACATGTGTGCGATATAATCAAGATGGATATGAAGTGAGAGAGAGTGAAGTGATTGACGCTTGATGTAATCAGGATATAGAGCTGAGGGGGAAGGGGGAAAAGCTACAGAGAAAAGAGAGGGAGAGACTGACCGCTGTGATGTCCAGCGCTTTTGGATGTTAAATATAGCCTGTTTTCCCCTCACCACCTACTGAGCTACAGACTGCCTCCTTTCTGCCTCAACAAACACATGCAGCTCCATTCTCTCACTATCGTTCAAATTTCTCTTTCATTCATCCTCTCTGTCTGAGTTCTCTGCTCTCTATTTGTATTTTTCTCATTCTGTTTCTAGTTTTAAACGGATGTGTTTTTTTGTGTGTTTGTGTGTGTGTCTATAGTCTTATTCAGATATAGTCTTATTGGATAGTGCTCATATTGGGAATGAACAGATAATGATACTGATAATATGAACAGCTGATAAATATTTTGATGGATATTTGATGATAAACAACATATTACAATTCTGTCTAAAAAGTCTAAATAAATTTAAATGAAAAAGTAAGGGAATTTAGGCACAATATTATTATGAACAATAATACCCAAACTTTTGAATGGTAGCGTAAAAAAAAAAAAAAAAAAAACAGGTCAAAAAACAATATGGTCCAAATATATACTTTTAGCTTATGAGTTACCACATATGTGTTATCTTACCTGTTGCTTGTTCTCTTTAGAATAAGGTAACATGGTGGAAACATGGAACATGAGCTCATGACCCTGATAGACTGTGTAGATGGAATTTATTCCTGTAGTGTCATCTGAACAGATAAACATTAGTAAGCAAAATTCAGTTGAAAGAAAAACAAATACTCCAGTTGATCTGTAAAGACATGTTATTTTGTCCTACTTTTAGTGTCCAGTCCTCCTCTATACCCTGCCCAGCCCTGCAGACAGATTGTGTCACCAAGGAAATTCAGAAATTTATCAAAATTCTCACTTCCTGATTCTGGAGGGGGAAAAAAAATACAAAACCAACATAATATATTATGTTGTACAACATAATATTTCTGAAAAATCTATATCTATTTGGCTATTGGTAATTATTATTTAACAGTGTACATGTATAGCGCAAATATAGACAGTAGAAAGATTAGGAGTGGTTGTGTGCTCACCATTGCTGAACATTTCATCATCTGTCAACTGTCCATCTTTGGCATAAAGTACACCAAATTTAAAGTTTACACTGCCCTGTGAAAACACACAAACATACGTGATGAACATACTTTGGGAATGCATTAACTGAAAGAGAAATCAAAAAGAAAGTCATTTATTCGCATTGCATGCATGAATCAAACACATACACACATTTGACAGTACACACCTCTTGCTCCTCCAGCACCAATAAGTCCTGCCAACAATTAAAAAAAAATTCAAAACATGAATTAAATCTCAGTGCATTAAATAATTCCGTTTCCAATGAGGTTAAATTTCTAAACACCAGTTAGGAGCACTGATAGTACGGGTTACACAAACATTACAGAGAGCGTGTTCATGCATTCAAATATCTGAATGCTGCTGACAATGGCCTTTGATTAGCAGCACACATTTTCACAAAGGCAAAGCTCTCTGGAGCAACAACAGCTCACACAGTGCCTGCGTTTGAATGATTATGAAGCAGAACAACAAACCAGAGCAGAAACAGACAGTAATTAACAAAGCAGACAACATGTGATGTTGATTGACAGGTGTGGGTGGGCACCTTCTGAATCTCTGGGTTAAGGATCTCCCTCGGGCCCTTTTCAAAACGATCCACGTTCATGGCACTGGAGTGCAAAAGGGTCATATGAGTGCAATGCAATTCAATCTAATGTGCATTTGTTTAGTGGCAAGCAGGATGCATTATAAACAGACTTACCTTAATATAGATTTGACCGATAGTGTTTTTGTCGGACTGTATGGAAGGCTGATTTTTAGAGTACCCTAAAGTAGAAGGACACATTTAGCAAATTATACGAATATGAAGCCAAATATGACATGGGATTACATGACAGTGAGCCAGAATTGCTGGAGGCTAAGAGACAGGGTTTTAAAACTGAGACCTTGTTGTTCATAGGAAAGTGATATTTAATATACCGTGTCATTGTGCTATTCAGGGTGTTTTTAGGCATTTAGTTTTCACATGCTGGCCTTTGACAACAGATCCAAACAAAGAGGTCAATCTGTTATGTGAGTCACTGCACAGAGCAAAAGTGACGCGCACACGTGCTGTTACCTGTCACTGGCTGACTCACCGTCTTGCGCCACAGGATGGCTCGATATTGTGGGACCCTCTGGTTGTTCTGGTCTGACAGAACCACAGACAGGAAGAAGGGATTCTTCTCTGCATCCGTCCCCATGTAGTTTTGATGAACTAAAGATTGAAGCGAGAGTCATTGTTAAATGCACATTTCTGTTTGGTTTAAATGGGATGTACTTTATTGTTTCAAATACTTTTACAGATGTCAGATATACACTACTGATAAAAAAAAGTCTCTTGACACAGCTGCATTTATCCAAAATGCTGTCATAAATTACTCACCAAACCACGACCTTTGTTCATCTTCAGAACATAAATTATAATATTTCTGATGAAATCAGAGAACTATCCGACTCTCCATAGAGGTCCAGAAATGCAATAAATACATTGGTAAAATAGTCCAGGTGACATCAGAGGCTCACAACGCACACTTTCCCTTGAGCGTAAACAACACAGATTATGTTCATGTGCGCGCTTTCCACCCAAACATAAACAACTCTTATACGTCAACTACGTTTTTTAGGGTCAGATAGCTCTCTGATTTCATCATATCTTAATTTGTGTTCCAAAGATAAACAGAGGTCTTGGAACGTGTTTGAAACGACATGAGGGTAAAGTAATGACTAACCCTTAAATATTTGAGTGGAAACGTAATAATTATTTGATTAATAGAAACTTTCACAAAACAGCATTTATTAGAAAAGGAAAGCTTTTGTAACATTATAAATGTCTTTACTGTCATTTTGCATGAATAAAGTGTGCCATTTCTTACTGACCCTAAACATTGGTCAGTGCATATCAGTCTTTGCATATAAAATGTTTTGGAGCTATTTTCTTTCCTGCCTTCTTGATGTGCAATATTGCTGATAGATGCCACATTAAAGTGCTGTGACCATGTGAACTGTCCTCAGAGACGTGACTGTGAAGATGCCTGTTTATTTAGATCTATTCCTGGCGCATCAGAATAAGACGGAAAGGGGAAGGAAGGGATGGAAGCCTGCTGTTTGAGGAGAATATTTTGGACTGAAACAGAGCAGGTTTACAGACAGAAGACAAATGAAAAGAGGCTGAAATCCAATTAGAAGACAAGATCTGGTCTGTCTCTGCATCTCCACCCTTCCTCTGAAGCATATTTGGTCTCTCTCCCCCTCTCATTCAATCACCCTCTCATTGAATTGAAGGTATTTGTAGTGATTTAAATCAATTAAAGAGACATAATGCAGCATCTGCCCCAAAACGTGTGGGAACAACAGTGTTTGCTTTCTGTGTGAGGAAGGGAGATAAAGAAAGACAAGAAAAAAAGAGTGAAGCAGCATATAGCTGGTAAATGGTATGGTAAAATGGAATCAGTTTTCAATAACTCAAATCCCAACCCTACACTACTTTGACTATTCTCATACTGCTCTTTTCCATAGACTCAAAACAGTGTCATTCTCTTCATTATGCTCTGCATAGTAATAAGGACAGTATGTGCATGTACAGTATGTGTATACAAGAGAATTAACAAATTTGAGTGTGTGTGTGCGCACTCTGTACTCAGTGGAATCCCACCTTTTCCCAGGAAGTACTTGAAGTACCATCTGGTGTGATACTCAGGGTTCTCCAAATGGACGTCGGTTCTCCTCCATGTTCCAGGCGTGTAGTCAGAAGCCTACAGAAAAGTCCCCCACGAATTTAACCAAGATCAGTTATATTTGTTTTTGTCCACCCTGCAACAACTTCATTGGCCCAACAAAAAATTGCATAGAAACATTTTTTTAGTAAATAAATGTAACTTTATATTTAATATATAAAATTTAAAAGGTTTCTTTACAATAAAAAAAAAAAAAAGATCATTAAATGATACAGCTATATTTTTACTTCAAACCAAGACAAATTATATGGTGAGAATGCATCATCTTTTTCCTGGACATGTTCTGGCCAGGACTTCTATGTTGCCTAAAATGTCTGGACTTTGGCTTTATTATCCTATTGACATGCTCCATAGGATTCCCATACGTTATATATTATTATATGTTAGCATAATTCTGCATAGTTTGATCATTCTCTGCAGGTCTCTCGGGCCATAATTGGTCAGTTGCACTCTGAAATTGTAAATTGAAAACATGCCCAATAGAAGAACTCCCATATATTGCAAAATATATTAACGCTTATATCAGGTGGCTTTTCAGGCAATTCTAAAGAAGAATATTTTTACAAAACTGCAATGGAAAACAGTTTTTTTGCATTTACAGGTCACCTAATGTCTATGTAAATCTAATATACCAAGAAATGCCTCTAAAGTATAAGGGGCTTTCCTTGCCAGTACTGCTTGGATAACCCCTTATGTACACTGCACACGTCTGTGTCACATTACAGTCTGGACATGGCCACTGGGTTTGATCGCAGCCACTCTAGTTATGATTATGTTCCAGAAGCGACTCTCTGCGCTGCTTTGCTAAAGATACATGCCTACTGTATGTCTCCTTTTGAATAAAAAAATGACTAGTGCAGTGGCTTTGATATATTTGTAAACCAACCATCACCTGTTTTAGTCGCATAACATTGGTTATTGAAAACGCCATCATTTCACAATCCTTTTAAATTTGATATTTATATAGCAAATATCACAAAAGTTTTTTGTGTGAATCTGTGATGCAAATGCAGCTAATGCATGCACTCTTTTGGTCAAACTACTTTTAAGTCATTACCTTCAACAACTATTAAAACAATCAGAAAACAAAGCCAAAACCCAGACATTTTGGGTCATTTAGGAATCCCAGCCAAGACATATCCAGAAAAAGAGGTTTTTATTGTTGCCCTAAACATACAGTAGTATAGGTCACAAAATACAAACCTTTGTGGCAAAAATGCTGAAAAATGCCACAGAGCAATACTGGCTCAAAAGGGCAGTTGGGAGATTTGTCAGCTTGCCATAAACTCTAAAAGCTTTTTATTACTTTGTTGTAAGTTGTACACATACATGAAAACACAAACATGTCTGTAATCAATGCCATCATGCACAAATTCCAATTGATATTTTCACGCTGACAAATTGTAAACAACTCAACATAAACAACAGCCTCCCTATATACTGAAAGAACCCTAATCACTATGGTGGCAGTCCACCCTAAATCATTAACAACCAATCAGAATTCTGTTTTGGTAGGATAAAGCATTGGAGGTTGTCATAGCTGCAGTCTGGTGCTTGAAATGAAAAGGACAAGTGGATGGAGGGAGAAAAGGAGAGCAAGAACACTGGGGCCTGATTGAATCACTTGGCTTCGATTGTTGTTTTTGCTGATGCATGTGCGTTTCATTGAAACACATACAGACATGCTAACAAAACACAAAAGCTGGCTGTTTTGATTTGATGCTCACTGTCAGATGAATACATTTGTTCTCTCTTCTTTCTTCATCCTTCCTCCCACTTCTTTTAATCTGTGCTCCTCTTCCTGTCCACCTTCACTTCTTACGCATGTATTTACATACATTGCATCGCCCCCGTGCCTGCAGTGCTGCACCGACTTGAACCCGCAGCAATCAGTATGCAAGCAAATTATATCAAAACCTTGTTGAATTTCTCCATGCTGAAAAAACTTCAATAATTGTAGGGCTATTTAACCTATAGCTGCTTTCAAGTCTATTGCAACCCATTATATACAATAGACACACACACACATTAACACAAGTATCACACACACATAAGTATGTTACCTCATCTATTGAACCGTTCTCCACTCTGAATCTTCCAGCTCTCTGTATGGCCCCGTCTGCATCACTGGAGATGAGCTAAAGAGAAAGACAAGATATGCCACGATTGTGAGACCACCTGCGTCATGTGGAAGACATCTTCACAAAAGTTTCAAAAAGTCTATAAAATCATATTAATTTGAGAATCTGGAATTGTACCTTTTTATATAAAGTTACAAGTTTGGAGTCAGTAAGATTTTGTTGTTCTTTTGCATCAGTGCTTTTACTGAATATTAAGCAGCATAACGTCTCAGTTATGTATGTAACACTCATTCCCTGAAGGAGGGAACAGCGACATCAAGTCGGTGACCGATGAATCGGGATCTCACGAGAGAGACAAATCTACTTTGAGTGTAACAAAACAAGCCAATAGGCATTGGCATGCACTAATTGCATCCAGTTGCAAATGATCACTGTGTGATTATTAGTGAGCAGCTGGTGCATGCTTCATTGCTTAGGAGTCAAGCTAGGCCCAGCAACCCAACTAAAGCTAAAGCGCTGTGGCAATGGGACATGACGTCTCCGTTCCCTCCTTCAGGGAACGAAGGATACATACGTAACCAAGACGTTTCCTTTCAGTCGGTCACTACGAGTCAAGTCGGTGACTAAAGAATCGGGATCCCTACTAAAGCACCACAGGAGTTGCTCCCTTCCAGTGCCCTGTGTAGGCCTCCTGATCCTTCCTATAAGGCAGACGGGACAGGGCTCTACACAGAGGAGGTCACTATTGCTGTTCCTCAAGCAACCCAACCAGTATGACTGGATGCCACTGGGAAAGCGTGCCATTCCACCGGAAGAGACACACTACGGAGTCACCACCACCCAAAGGGGGCTAAGCAACAATTACTCATGTGAAGTAACCATGTAGGGCCCTATTGCACATGGACCTCTCTGAAACGGCTCAGGCTGCATCCTCTAAAGATGGCCGAACATAGTCTGCTAGAAAAACGTGGCCTTATTAAGTGTACTGTGGAATACACATATGGGATCCCAACAGGGTCACTCATATGGGTACTAGTCTGACAGTAGCTTTCAAGAATTCATTATCTGAAAGGCCTGGTGCCAAATGTTCCGCCACATCTGGCCGCCGGAGTGCTGGATGACTCAACAGGGTTTGCCCAGACAGGGAACTCTCTTGAAAAAAGGCATAAAGACGCTGCAAGCCAACTCTGAACCGGACCTCTACCCATATGAGGTGAGAACACAGGAGGAAACAAGTTAGAACCTAGCAAACGTGTTAGGATTGTCCAGCCCGCAGTTCTACAGATGTCTGCTAGTGAGGTGCCACAAGCCAGTGCCCAGGACGATGCAACACTTCTAGTGGAGTGAGCACATACGCTGAGTGGGCAGGGCTTGTAGGGCTTGTGCTTTACAAGCCAAGGTGATGGCATCAACTATCTAGTGGGCCATTTTTTGCTTGGAGACAGCCTTCCCTTTCTGCTGTCCTCCATAACAGACAAAGAGCTGTTCTGAGGTCCTGAAGCTCTGAGTTCTATCCACGTACTGTTTAAATGCAAGTACAGGACAGAGCAAGGCTAATGCTGGGTCTGCCTCCTCCTGGGGTGCTTGCAGGTTCACCACCTGATCCCTAGGGAGTGGTAAGAATCTTGGGCACATAGCCGTGTTGGGGTCTCAGTGTTGCACTGGAGTGCTGGATGCCTGCAGGTTGCCTACCTGCTTTATAGAGGCCAGTGGTGTCAGAAGTAGTGTTTTCATTAACCTCCTGGCCCCCCTAAGAAACCTGATGACCAGATTGTGCTTCCCCACCGACCTTCCCTCTATGGGGTCGTGATGGGTGGAAATAGCAGCAATGTAAACCTTAAGGGTGGAAGGGGACAGCCTACGCTCCAACACGTGCTGCAAAAAGGAAAGCACGGCTCTGAACGAGCACTTCCCGAAGGTCCTCACTGTGAGAGGAACACAATTTGACGAACAGGTTCCACTTCAATTCATAGGCCTGTGTAGTAGACGGTGCTCGAGCTGAAGCAATTTTGAGACCTAACTCCTGGGGTAGGTCACCTAGAGAACTCCACGTCCCATCCATGGATGATACGTGGAGTTTTCACAGGTCTAGACGCGAGTTCTAAAAGGTGCCCTGTCTCTGAGAAAGCAGATCCTTCCTCAGAGGAATTGGCCAGGGAGGGGCTGTGGCGAGGAGCATGAGTTCTGGGAACCAATATGGATATAGAGCAATATGGAGCTACTAACAGGACCTGCACCTCCTCTTTCCTGATCTTGCACAGTGTCATGAATGGACAGGAGGGGTGCTTTTGGGCAACCCACTGCTGTCCGCTGGCAAAAGAGGGGGAGAGAAGTGGACTTGTGATGCATGGCTCACAGCCTTCTTCCTCTTAAAACATCGCATGACCTAGAGCACGTGAGAAACAACATCTTTAAAAAGACACAATCAGACACAATTTCTCTTTCAGAGTTTGTTCTTTTAGTGCTGAAGCACGCAGGGGAGCTGGCCACTACACTCCTGGTGTGGCTGTCTGCATGACGAGATGATCCTCGTGAGAAAGTGACCATCACTGTAACACCCACACTCATTCGGTTCGCATACTCTAAGAGAATGAGCTGTAGTGATGCACCACCGCTCTGCTCCGAAGCGAAAGGATAAATGATGCATTCACCAACTGCTCACTTATACTCACACAGTGATCAGTTGCGGCTGGATGCAATCAGTGCATGCCAATGCCCATTGACTTGTTTTGTTTCACTCGAGGTAGATTGTTACACTCTAAGTAGATTGGTCTCTCTGGTGAGATCCCGATTCGTCGGTCACCGACGTGACTCATAGAGACCGACTGAAAGGGAACTATTTTAAATGTTTATCAGTATAGTTCACTGATTTCTAAAGGAGGGAGTAATGGCTGCAAAAAAAAAAATCAGCTTTTCCATCATCAGATGCATTTTTTACACTAATTAAATTAAATTAAATTAATTTAAAATAAAAAGAAACGTAATATGTGCATAATATTACTGTTTTACTAGAAATATTATATTTTAGTATACCTGGGTGAGACATTTTTCAATAACCTTTCTTTCCAAAGGAAAAAAAAGAACAACAAGAAAAAAATAACGCTGACAAACACAAATTACCAAGAGCAATGCAAATTTGTGTAAAGCTACAAATCTGAAGTAATCCACTAAAAAAGGCACAAGATAAGGCTAAGGATAAGACAAATATATGTAAATATACAATGCAAACCTTAGTAAATAACCTTCATGTGCATAAGGTTAGCCCCAAAAATAACTGTTCACAACTTTCATAACTAATGTTTCATTGTTTCTTTCTTTTTTTCATGCCAAACAATGTTACACTGATGCAATCTGTTTTAAAATGGCCCATGATGTTTTATTTGATCATAAAACAGACATAAATTACATAAAACACTTCACTTAAACCACTGGCTGATGAGTAGTAATAGAGTAATCCACTTATTCCCTTTTCGCTTTAGTTAAATGTCAGTCCCTGCGTTGTTTGATTTAATTAGCTATCTCAAACATTTTGACACTGATAACGGCATCTATTGTGCATATATTTCATGTTTTTTTCCAAATCCTAAAATTAAAATAGTCTTTTAACTACTTTTTTGGTAAACTTTAGGCCCCACTGTCTTTTTCTCTCTTTCATCCGTTTTTGGATGAGTCTCTTTATTAAACTGTCTTCAGTTCTTTTTTCAAACACTTTTTTTTCTGAGAGTGCTGTAGAGATGCTCATAAAAAGACACAAGAGAGACAAGGCAACATATAGCTGGTCTGCTGTGACATACACTCAACACAGTTACACACAGATGACTTTGTTTACACAAAAACCCTTAAATATGAATGCAAAAGCAGCTGCACACACAATCAGAGACTAATTACAGCCAAGTGATCCCTGTATGTCTGATCTGTGTGCAGGATTGATTACTTCATTTGTGCACTCTCTCTCTCTCTCTCTCTTTCTCTCTGTCTCTCTCTCTCTCATACATACACACACACACAGTCTGTTTGCTTTAGCACGTATTTGTAAGAGTAGTTGTTCCAGTAAAAATCTATCTGCTCAGATATTGTGTGTATGTGTATGTGGGACAATCACTTGCACCTGACACGATGTAATCTGGTCTTTGCAGTAAAATTGCAACATCCCCCCAGATGGAACAATGCTGGTTGCTAGGCAACAGAACACAGAACCTCTCCCATTTCCTTTTTCTTCAGTCACCTTATTTTCCTCCTCACATTTCTCCCACCTTTCTTCTCCACCTGTTGGCCTGCCTCCCTTTCTCTTCTCTCTTCTCTGTATCTGGCAGACCAAACTGCTAAAAACAGACTGCAGCTGCAGTGCAGCTAGAGAGAAACTGGCTATAAGAGTATGAAACTGTCGTTGTATGTATTTGAGTGTGTGTGTGTGTGTGGCAGATGGTATGCCTTGGCCTCAGAATGCCAAAAGTCCAGGCAGACCATTCTAGATAGTCTCTTGTGCTCACACTAATCCCTTAACAAGTAATAATACCTAAGTGGAAAAAATAGTTAGTTTATATTAAGTGAAGAAAGTATTAGTGAAGAAAACAAACAATTCACTTTCTTCAAATATCTTAACATGATGCTTCTGTTCTCCTGATTAATCATATGTATTAGTATTGAATGGTGGTGTAGGTAGGTGAGTATTGTGGTTAACACTGACACTGTGTAGTTACCAGAACACTATTTTTAAATAAGGCTGGCAGACATTGGACTTGGAAGAAAATGCAGTTGTGTATGTTTAACAGCCTACGTACAGATTTGTGTGTTGCGAGTCTTGCGAGGTTACTGTCGAATTTATCGCAAAATGACCAAGTTCTTCCTGATGTGATCTGGAACTGAAAATGTTGAATTCAAAAAGAAGGCAATGCAAAGACTGCCAACCCCCCATATTTATTTATTTCTATATTTTTTTATTGACAAGTATTTTATTTAAAATAGTTCTGCAATATTTGAACTCACTGAAAAAAATAAAGCCTTTATTAATTGACATTAAGTGTACACTAACTGCAGATTAGTGGTAAGTAAATTGTTGAATTTATTCATGTTCGAAAATGTATGCAGGGGATCAAAACCCTTGAGACAACTCGATATTTGCTCATGACACATGCCTGTGATACACAGCATCCTCTCTAATGGAAACACCCCAGGAATCTACTTTAAGCACACAGAGACACAATTACGTGTCTCATAAGATTTTTTTCTTTCACCCAGTGACATTTTGAGGTGCTATTAAGGTGTTTTGATAAATACCATGAGGTTAATGATAGCAGGACCATCTTCCAAACTCAAGCAGAAGTTCAAAACACACACACACACACACACACACACACACATACACAAATATCAGAGAAGCATATGAGAGAGTACAAGAAAGAGAGCACAAGATAATCAATGCTATTGTGCCTGGGATGTAACATTGATCTTTTTAGAGAGCTTATATGCTGTATGTGTTCTCATGCCCCACACAATAGAGCGAGAGAGACAGATGAGATGAGGAAAGAATATGGAGAGAGACACAAATGGTAAAAGCAAAGCATTTGAATCTGAGAGAAAAACAAAAGAAAACATTTCCATAATCTAAATCAGTCCTGTGGAATGGAGATTTGGATGAACTGTGAAACACAGAACAGGTTTATACAATGCGACCATCAAACAAAGGCGTGCAATTACCATAAATTTATCACCAGAGTTGTTTCAGTTTTTGGAAGGGGCAGGAAATTAATCACTGCAAGTTTTGTCCTACATAAACTTTAGTTTTTGCAGATTAAACCAATTTAATTGAAAACAGATTAAAATAAAAAGTGTAAACCCAGTTTGGCCAGCCTGAGTGGGAATATTAAAGGTGCCAAAGAATGCATTGAGAGAATATTTTTAATTGTTCTCTGATATGTACATAGAAGGTATGTAGCTTAG
>JAUCMU010000097.1:5422723-5433524 GCA_032275025.1 Enteromius treurensis | reverse complement strand
AGTAGGAAACGATGGTGTTTGAGACTCACAGTATGTTATGTCCATGTACTGAACTGTTATTATTCAACCACGCCAAGATAAATTCAGTTTTCCATTCTATGGCACCTTTAAGTTAGGCTCATTGGAAAAACATGCCTTTAACTAACTACATTTTTTTGGATAACTCCAAAACCAAACCTATTAACTGCAGTTTCCAGCTGAAATGTCTCAATGGACGTTTCATTTCTAAATCGCCACACTATGCATAACAAGCAACATAAAAAATCAATACGTTTCATTTAACTTTGAACTATTTAAGAACCAATGTAATATTTTACAGGCAAATTTTTGCAATGAGCCTGGTTTAGCCATCCCTGACACCCACCTGGTCGAACAAAAAACCCCCAAAAAAACATCCCCTCCGTAAAAACTACCACACCCCCTTACCACCCTCTTTGAATTATTCATTATGTAATTACGTAAAACTTATCCTGCACATGAAATTTTAAAATTCGGTATTTGTGAACATTTTCGAACTAAATAACGACAATTGACCAATTAGAACTCTGTAACTGCGGACAAGCTGACCTATGTTTTTTGTTCATTCAGTGGTTTAAGTTCTTTAAAAAGAAGACAACAGAAGGCATGATTTTAGTTTTTTCTTGATTAGAGTACTGTAACAAAGGGGACGGACAAGGGCAGATCCATGTGCAAGCTTTTATTGAGAGACATAGTTAGACAGGCGGGATCGAGAACACCGCAAAGAGGGATAGCGAAGGCAATGGTGTACAAGAATTATTCAGATGGGTAGCGAGGGTCGGACGATCGGTAAACAGAGTCCAATGTGGCAAAAGAGAGCAGTGATCCAACAGGCGGGGCGAGGTAAGTACACAGGAATCAAAAACAGAAAACAAGAGACAAAGGAAACGCATTGTACGGGAGGAAAACACTCACAATACTAAGAAAATTTACAAACACAGCTGAACACTTTATAAAGGGGAGACAATCTGATAAACGAGAGGGCTGAGCTGATTAATCACTATGGAAACTAACCAGACACAAACACAAGGGAAGCGAGGTGTAGTGAGAGACAAACGTTCAAAATAAAAGTCCACATAACTAAACAACTAACAAATACAAAGACATTAACCTGATATGATGTTATTGTGCTGTATGTGTAACTGTGAGGAACTGAGAGATGATAGGAGAGCTGACATTATCCTTGCCAAAAAAAAGGTCCAAAAGCATTTACTGCGCAATAAGGCCAATTAGTATTACATTAAACAACAATGAAAAAAACATGTAGGCCTACAAAGTTTTGTTATATTAATTTCACAAGCAATGCTCTTTTCTGAATATCATGTTTTTATATGCGGCTTCATTCTTTTAATCAATCTGTTTTTGAACGAATTGAACAAACTTTAAATTCAGTCTCAATTCAGACTCAGTTTCATTTCTAATTGAATCAGTCGTTTTGAATGAATAATTTGATTTGCATGATTCAATCGATCATTTATTAAAACAGGGACTTGTCACCACTTACTGGCAGTTTTATTGTCATCATTATTTATTCATAACAGTCAAGGTGCCAGTACAAAAACAGGTAAAATATTGATTAATTATCAAGATTGATCAAAAACTACTATTATAAATAGTAGTTTGTTTAATTTTCATTAAATAAAAACCTTTTTAAAATGTTGGCACATTTGGCAATCGATGTGTAAAATTAGTTATAAGCCACCCCCCCTCCCGACCACATCCCCAGTTTTTTACAATTCAACCACTGCATGTAGGCAGCTATGGATAAATGCCAGAGGAGCTGCTTCCTGTGCCCTTTTTATGAGGGGAGGACCTTTTAAAGTTTAAGGGGCACAGGTTGTAGCAGTCACATCAAACATGCAACATTTTGTGCAGTTGTATTTTTCTTTGTGTGTGTGTGTGTGTTCCGAAGAGATAGAAGACAGGTATGATGTCAGATCCCACTCTTATGTCTTTCCCTAAAGCTGTATAAAACACACACATATCAGTGTATGGAAGTAACTAACTAAAATGAACTGGGAAATGGTTCATATAATTAAAGCAATGTATGTTTTTTTGTTCTTTAGGTATACTACACTGGTTTACTTAAAGTCTGCTAAATTACAAAAAAACTAATTTGTGCTCTTTATTTTAGTTTTGATTGTGCTAAAGTGGAAGTATTGCTAATATACTTTAAGTTCACTTTAAATATCTTGCATTTAATGACAGATATTATTCAAAGATTCTTATCAGTAGTGACATTAAAACACAGTTTAGCCTTAATATTATGTGCACCGTTACATAAGAAGTTCTTCAAATAAAGTTGAAAATATGTAAATAGATTTGAACTGTACTAGGAATTAAATGAACACATTTTTTTTTACTAGGGAAGTATAATTAATTAGTTTCTAACTTGGCAAGTTAGTTTCAAAGTATCCAACAGCGTCTGCATAATTTACATTCATACATTCACCTGTAAGTCGCTTTGGATAAAAGCGTCTGCTAAATGAATAAATGTAAATGTCATAAACTTGTCCACCAAAGCGGAATAAACGTTTCCATTTCTTAAAAAAGAAAAAAGCAAAGAAAAGGGAGAAATGATATGACTGGTTTTAGTTATATTTAACAAAACAAAGGATTTCCCTCAATAACACACACCCCCACATACTGCAAATGAACAAATCATACTGACTTGATTTATATAAGTGCGCTGTCCTTTCCCACGCAAGGCATTTCTCACCAGAACTACACACAAGTCTATGACAAGTGGTCTGAACTCTCAAATAACTTCCAGACAAGCAAGTTAAAAAAAAAAAGAATGTCTTCAGCATTTCTGAATTGTGTGCCATCCCATGTCCCATCTTTCGAGCAGTCTTGTGAAAGTGACCCACCCACAGTATTGGACGCAGTGAGTGTGAGTCACTCTTGATGCCTCGTATGATAGAGCTGCAGGCAACATGTTCCGCTGAGCCCAACATGCTAATTTTACACACCGCAGTCCCTCTGCAGCCAACCCTCCCTCTGCTCAGCATATGTGTGGGGTTCGAAGGCATTTGGACCTGCTTTGAATCATATCATTATAATAAGAGCAAGAAGTGACGAAGACGCATATTGGGGGATGTGTATGTGTCATCATACAGCATTATTACAAATTTTAATATAGCCAGAGGGAGGCCCTCACGACAATACAAGTTTAATTCTCCAGTCAGCTGTGTCATTTTATCAAAGTAAGTTAATTCAAACAGAAACCTCTCAAATTCAGAGGTCATTTTCAAGGGCTGTTTGTATTTATAATTAAGAAATTTATGAACAGAAATCCACAGCCAGCCCAGAAGCGCTTGTTGAAAAGGAAGGTATTTTAGTATTTTTGTACACCAGAACATATTGTATGTGGAATAACATGCCTCTACTTAAATTGTTGTGAAACTTAAAGTACTAACACATTTAATTCACTCAAAAAAAAAAAACACAACATATTCTGAGAAATTTTGTTCATTTAAATAGATGTAAAAATGACTAACAATCAAGCAGAGCCCAAGAAGAAGAAAATCTTCATGTGACCTTTTTTTTTTCATTCATAAAAAAAGTAAAGGTGCTTATATACTAGCACTTCTGTTTTGAAACAGGGTTCGGTTGACATCAGAAATATAATGGTGAGAGACTAAGACTGAGGACATCTGAGGCTTTGAAGAGCACGTGGTTGGAGAAAATGTGATGAAATGAAAGGGGCACAATTATGCGTTGCCCTGGGTCTCTCACTCCATATCCGATTTCTCTTCCACAAGATTTCACGAACACGTCTTCAGCTTGTGTGTCGGTGGGCACAGTGGGTCATCTGTGTTCTCTCGATCTTTGATGTTATCGGCTTTCACATACTGCAGCTGAGCAAGTACAGCTGTCCTGTCATAGACTTCAGTGATGCTGCTCTGATGATGACAAAGCATTTTCATCTGCTCTCTTTGAAACACTTCATCTCATGCTCCTTTATATACTGATTCCTGACCAGGCTCGATGCAACAGGCAATAAAGGTACCTCTATGTTATTCCCATTTTTATCCTTAAAAGCCTAATAAATTAACATATTTTATCACCCAGATTTATTTTATTCCTGGTATAGCACCTGTGCCTTTATTGTTATGCTTTTCAGCTATGCAGTACTGTATTTTGTGAATGTGACAGTAGCAACTTTTTATGAGAACGAATCTGATTGGCTGCAATTTCGCTGCATTGTACGCCATTTGCACTATGGATGTGAACTGAAAAACTGCTTGTTGCTGGAATCAGGGCCGTAAACACCAAATACCAATTATAAGGAACAATATTTAGGTTGTCTGCCAGTGTTTAGAAAGCAGTTGTAAATGTCAAATTGATTGAAACGGCCAATCACATCAAAAACTGGCTTTTCTTTTCACAAAAGCCAAGACCAAATTCCAGCACAACGCTTCAGATTTAACAATAAATCGGTGTGAATAGCTTAACATGTAATATTTGTTTATATAATGTTTTATGAAAAAAAAGCAAAAAATCAAATATATATATACATATATACATAAACATATATGTATATATATTATGATCAACAATAATAACCATTGATACAAGACATTTATAATATAATTTGTAATGGTCACACTTTATTTTAAAATCCAATTCTCACTATTAACAAACCATTTAACTATGACTCAATAAATTCCTAATTTGCTGCTTATTAATAGTTAGTAAGGTAGTTGTTAAGTTTTGGTATTGGCAGGATTAGAGATGTAGAATATGCAAAATATGTACTTAATAAGTACTAATAAATAGTCATGTTAATTATAGGCATGCTAATAAGCAACTACTGTAGTTTATACTGAGGTTTCTATAAATAAAGTGTCACATTACATACATGTAAGTGAATGTGAAAGACACAAAACTTTAACAGAAACATTTTTTGCACATTATGCATATGATCAAACATGAATGCGGGCATATTTTAATAAATATTATTAATAAATAAAAATGTCCATAACATTTGTAACAGCACCTAACGCACTAACCCCCAAAAAAAGTTTGTAATATGTTTGGGATATGGTTACAGCCTTGGTTGGAATTATATATGTTTGGTATTCATTAAATATGCTAAATAAATAGCTGGCTTTGATCTTTTCATCCATACTGCATTTCTACAACACACATGCATACTTTACATTCTTTATCGACACAGAGAAGTCATCAAATGCAGCACATTCTTCTTTCCAGCACAGATGCACTGGCTGTTGATCTGTGATCAGGTCTGATGTTTTCTATGATTATAGGGTATGGAATCAGTTTCTAGATAATGTCTAACTACTTCTAGAAATGTTTCAGCATATAATAGCTTCTAAACAACAGTCATGTTTAGATAAGGCCATCATACAGTAATGGGAGGATGGAGCATTTGGGAAGCTTTTAACTCAAAAACCTCACATAGACACACATGCATTACATTCTTCAGCACTTAGATACACACTTTGCACTTAGAGGTCATAAAATCACCTATAAGAGAATTCCTTGGAGCTAATGCACTTATATAAACCAACCGAACCATACAGCAACTCAGCCATGCATGTAGAAATTACATCTATAACATCAAGAGCATACACATTTCTTAATCATTTGGTCCTGAGGTTTCAGCCTTGTCCCTATAAACATGCACTATTATTCCAAATCTGTGTGAAGTCTGGATGGCTGTCTACTTTGTGTATGTTTGATCAGTCTTATTATATATAACAATGTAACAAAGGTGGTCAGTACTGCTATTTTTCTCTCATGATGATTACGCTATTAAATGCAAAACACACACATGAAAGTGCTCATGTAAAATGATGCAACCACTAGGATGAAAACCTTAATAGAATCAATTAGTAGTATAATGTAATAATTGATACCGTATACCAGAAAAACACTGCCAGGCAGATATACATACAGAAATCCATGACACATATGTGAATGAATAATGAATGTAATTAAAGTGCCCCTATTATGCTTTTTCAAATTTGATCTTTCATGCAGTGTGCTATGTAGCTGTATGTGAACATAAACTATCTGTAAAGTTTTGACGCCGATAGTGCATGATAAATGACGTTTTTGTCTATCAAAAAAAAAGCCGGCTCACATTCACCTACACGAGAAGTCAGCAATTCAAATCTTTTTCTGTTACGGCCACACTTCACAAAGTAACATATTTGCATACATCGCAAAAAACTTGCCCCGCCCTCAAACAGTACAAACAATTTCCACATCATGTCAAGAAGACACTGTATCGTGCGCTGTCATTCAGTTATGGCAAAGGGCGTTTTGTTTTCCTACACACGCTGTAGCGGTAGACCAATTATAAAGCACTGCCCCATCTGACCAATCATAGTAAGGGATCAGGGGAAGGCGGGGTTTAGAAAGAATCATTTAGTAATAGGCTAAAATGAAATCTATTTTTGGAGAAAACTAATGTGTTTCTTGACCTTGCATACATGTAAACCTGTTTTAAGAGAGTCATAAAGCAATATTAGCAACATTTAAAATGGCATAATAGGGGCACTTTATGCACAACTTCGTTAAAAAGAGAGAAATGTGAATTTCAAAGTAACCTCAGCCGGGTTTAAAAAGAGCAATATAGATTAAAATAATAATAATAATAAAAAAAAACATATGAAAAAAATAAAGACATATAACATAAAAGTGAATACATAAAAAAAAAAAAAAAACTGAACTAGATATTTCTTGTTTTACATTTACAATGAATATAAGAGAGGGGTAGCAATCAGATAGCCATTACCGCAAAATAAACCCCAACAGAGAGAAGAGGACACCGGCGTGAAACATATTACACGGCTACTTACTAACTAAATGGACATGAAATATTGATTCGAGCAGAAATTATTTTATTATGTTAGACGAAAGAGAATGCTGAGTGTCCAGGACTGCCCTTTCCTTGTTTATTTTTGTGGTAAAGACTTATGAATAATTATGTAAATTATTCTGTAGATGGTCACGAAATTGATTTGAAATATTGATTTGAGACGCTTTGTAGAAAATGTAGCAAAACAAAGCACATCATGGAGAGGTTAGTTATAATGCGTTTCCCTGGTCAACGGACGTTATTCGGAAATATCAGACTAGCGAATGCCATGATGGACCAATCAGAATCAATCACCTCAGAGCACCATGCAGGTACTCATATGAAACAGGCAATTACAAGATTACATAGATTTTTTCATCTTTTATTCAAATAAAGTACATTCCATAAAACTTTCAAAACAATTACACTATCATGTAAATAATATCATTTGTACTAAAAATTCTTTCTCATTATTGGTCTCAGACTTTTTGCCACCACAAGAACAATGGTACATGGAGTAACAAATCCCCTTCACACATGCAGTCATATACACACATTTATATTCTCCATCTGTCGTCTATGATAATGGATGTGGTTTTGTGACATTGTGCTATCTGGCACAAGGTCACCCATTTCTTTCTACCCACAAACCTTCTGTGTGTTTCAAATGGGAAGTAACATCTAGTGTGGTATTAAGCCACTTCCTCCGAGCAAGAACTATCTGGGAGAGACAGACACCGCTATATGAAACACACCGTCACCCACTCAATACGATACATGTGTTTGGCCAGGCAAAACACTCTCGATCATATAAACGCTGCTGTTGAACCTACTGCAAAATGATGTGAGCTATTTATTTACAAAGACATAAATCTCATCGGATAAAACAGACATATATAAATAAATAAATAAATAAAAATCTGTAACAGAAATACATAGCTACTCCCTTCACTAAAGTGCACTTGCATAAAAAAACAGATTGGAAAGAAGAAGAAAGGGGATATGTAAAAATATGAATAGAAAAGCTAAAATATGCCAGTCCTCACCAGTTCAACTGATCCATAGTGTTTCCGACTGAACTCTCCTCTCCGGCACCCAAGATCCTCTGACGCTGAGCTGCAAAACAGAGCATATAACCACTAAAACTAATTTCATAAAGGCACACAATAAGTTTTGCAATGCATATCTTTTTATAATCTTGGAATATTTGTATATTTTATGATTTTAAAACATTCGTATTTGCTAATGCGATTCCCAATTGGGAAATTCTCTGAGCATAAAGAAAGTGTATTTTAGTTTCGATACCAAAAACCTGCGTTCCAAAAATCAGTAGCCCCGCCCACTCAAATCCCTGTGATGTCACAGCCTGACACTTTCCGAGTGAAGTAGTTTTAGATTATTAGAGCAAGAACCACATGCTCAGTGACTCAGCTGACAACTAGACATCACACATCTTCCCAAAAAAACTCAAAGAGGATCTCTCTCATTAAAACCGTCTCACAGCAAGAGCGTAATGGCACTAAATGTGTGCAATTTCTGTGCCACTGACATCTCCAAATAAAATAGCAAATGTTTCAAACAGGTTATATTCCCCACCAGGGCTCAACAATAAGGATGGATGACCCACTAGATGCAACTATCTACTTTCCCTGTTGAGTCAATGCAAGGGACTTTTTAAAGCAAAAAAAAAAAAAATTTTTTACATGCCATGCCAAGTGTGAGCATTGATGTTATTGAGTGAATTTAAAGCTGTATTGAATTTTCAGCTGGTATTGCGAAGAGGAAAATGGATAGCACAAACAAGTATAATCAATTTTAAAAATAAATGATAAAAAAAAAAAAAATGTTTTAATTACTTGGGCCCTTTCCATTGGCCGGGCAAATACATAGTCCCACCCTCAACCTGACACCATTGGTTGAGCCAGTGTTGCTATGTCAGGATGCATGCTTGAACCAAAAAAAAGCAATGGCAACCGACAGTGTTTACTTTTCAGGGGCAAACCTACGAATGTCTTGCTTATTGTCTCTGTATATTAAACTGGGATATGAAAAAAATACTTTATCTTTAATAAAAACGAAAACATCAATTTAATAATGCTGCTGTTTTAGTCAGCTACATGTGATTGTTGAAGACAACAACTCCTCTCACTGAGGTTTACACAATTTATATGCTGAGCCACAAGAACGCTTACATTTCTTATAGCCATTTCACTTCAAGTGCAATGTAAAATGTGCATGTGAGCAACCTCATTTCCTGTGTGAGGGCTATCATTATGTTTCCATTAGTGCAGAATGTCCTCACTGACAACAGAAGTGATACTGCACATCATGCATGTATATATTGCATGCTAATTTATAAGCAGGAAGAGTCTGCAGACTTTGTTTCCATTCTGTAACAGATCTTTATAAACTTTAATGTGATATGAAATGTGTTTAACACTCCTCTTATTTAAAGCTGTAAGTGATATACTGTATAATAAGCCAAAATATTTCATAAATTAAATATTACGTTTTGCACGTGCAGACCCTGTGTGGGCATGATAATGTGCATTATGCTTTTGATTCAGTGTGCAAGCGTTCTTGGTTTATTCATGTAGCTATACTCATTTCCTACGCACTCCTGCTATGCACCATGACATGCTATCAGATAGGGGAAGGGAGATGGTTAATTGAAAGATTGGAAAAATAAAATAAGATAAAAGGTCGACTTCAGAAATGGCCGCATAATCCTGTCAGAATGACCCACTTAGTTACAGAACCACATCTTATTTGACTAAGAGTATTTAAAGAGTGATTTTGACAGGGATGGAAATGAGTGGCTCATCATTAGATGATTTACTGTAGCATGGGGCTGAAAAGAACTGCTTCAAATTCAGAAACAATACCCCTGGAGGAGAAAACAATTAACGGCTTAGGACATAAAGACATCTTAAGATGCAGAACGGCTTATTGTTTCACTCTCATCTTCAAAAAAAACGTTGATTGTTGCTCATGATTGAATGGTTCCATTGATATAACAATTCATTTCACAAAAATTTGATATTCTTATGAAAAGAAATCCTATAATGATTATGATAGTAGTAGTGCACCGGCAGATGACTGTGCTTGAGATTATGATAATGACGACAGCAACAGCATTAAATAATTAGCATAGCCATTACCCTCTGGTAATACTGCGAAACGAAATACGGTCAAGTTTGTTCACAGTAATCACTCCTGTTATGCATCTGCGATAATAATTTTGTGATAATGATCTGGCATTATATCATGTTTCCAATGATGCAGAGCTCAATGCCTTCGACATTTGCCACATGAGCGAAGAAAAGGTTACAAGTGAAGCTGCCGCAGACAGTCTGACAACAAACGTCTAACAACGCAATCATTAAGAACAAAATTGCCCAACTTTCTCATTATGCGCCAACTAGAAAAAAAACACAGCACTATTCAAACAGATTAATATAATTAAGCCAACACTGCAGCAGGAAGTCTGGGAACTTCTTTTGAGAATATGTGTGATAAAAATGGATTACAAAGACAAACACGTACAAGGATAGTATGGGAGACAAAGAAGGAATCACTTATTTTAACTGAAAAATAACACACTGCTGAAACTACTTTTTTCCTGGGGTTTCTGACACTAATTCAATAGCAAGCTATCCGTATTATGAGTATGAGTAGGACCGTGCAGAGACCTTTATGGGTAAGGTTGCCCAATGTTACAAATAGGGCTAATAGCAAGCTGAAAGCCAGAATCACATGTCAGTACTTTTGAATATCCCTTCATTAATATACTGCAGCCGACATGAAACAAAAATGCAACTCAACTAATATTGTTGGGTAAGTAGAACTGCACTACTCAACATCTGACTTGAAGGGCAATATCAACAAGTGACTCCCATACACATCTCTCTCCGTGATGGTAACCGTTAAACTTTTGTGTAAAATGGCTGC
>JAUCMU010000097.1:5397474-5422623 GCA_032275025.1 Enteromius treurensis | reverse complement strand
CCCACCCCCAAACTAAATTTAACATAAACACACATAACATAACTAAAACAAACACCCAACTCCCTTGCTTAAATGACACAAAAATAAGTAAACTCTAAAGAAATACCCATGATGCACCGGGTGCGTAAGTCCGTACCGGCTCATAAGGAGCAGGCTCTGCTCTCAACAAGCAAGCATTGGTTAATGGTCATGTGACTGATGCGAGCCAGATCCTTTTATTTAGCAAAATTGAGATTAATAGATACATTTTATTGATCTGGGGCAAAGACAGGGCTCCATACACACATAATAGTAGGCTATAGCCTGTTTATTTTTACCTCAAAATGTCAGAGGTCAGAAGTTTGAAATGGCTTATGTGTTGCACTGTTGTGATGACACAGGATATGTCATAAAGTACACCTGGCTTTGTTTCTTAAAAATACTATTACTGTAAATATGTGTGATATGCTTCTGTTGGGACACGTCAGCACTCATTGGATGGAAGGCTACATTATGTTGACATGTAAATAATTGCTGAGTGACATCACGCACACCTCAAATTACCGGAGATTCGCTGCGGTGCTGAGGAAAACCTCACTGTCACAACATTTTACCATCAGCACAAACCGTCTAAAAATGAACACCTAACCACCTTTCCTTCATATTTTAATCAGAGGAAACATCATGTTTACTGTGACGCCAGTCTCTGGCGCATGGAAGTCCACTCTACCGAGAGACTTTCACATGAATAATTTACAGATTTTCCGTACTAGTATATCCCACTACTACACAGTGGGAAAGTCTAAAACATTTTGTCTAAGCAGGATTGTCCGTAAGACAAAGCAGCGAAGTCCCCCCCCCCGCCCTTTCCTACCTGAATTTAATATAAATACATTACCTACTTAAGATGCAAAGACTTGTGGACTATGTGTATGACTGCGGTGCTGAAAGGAAACAAGAGCGCAGCTTCTTAAAGGGACGGTTCAGCCAAAAATTAATATCCTATCAATTAAACAGGCACGTGTTGTTTTAGACTTCAAAACACAAATAGAGACGTTACACAAACCACCACCGACCTTTAGTGCATATTTACCCTAAAATTAATGTGAATGGTGATTGAAATAGACATTCTCAGGCTTTACATCTGACAGAAACAAAGAAAGTCATACGGGGTTTGTACTGCAGCCTAATAATATGAGGGTGAGTAAATTATTAGTTAATTTTTGGAGGGGGGTTCCTTTTTTTAATATTACTAGACCAATTAAACACACAGACACGCAAACATTTAGGAAAATTTAAATGTAAGGTTTGAATTCCTGTTTGTAAAAACCAAAGATGAAAGATTTATGTTTTAAGTGCTTATTTCCAATATCCGCATTCAATATGTTGATTGATCACTCCGGGGAGGGTGCAGCTTGTTGCACGTTCAAATGAGATGCAAGTCTATAACCCCTGATACTGCTGCAATATGACTGTGTCAGAATAACCTCCACAAAAAAAACCCGTCTGATTGTATCTCAGTATAAATATAAACATCTCTCTCTATATATACAGGAACTGAATGCTTTACCGTTGGTTGAAACTCAACAGTTTGTTCGCTGCGGGGTCTGCACCGCTCATGGCCCCATGCGATGTTATTCTCTCCCGCAGTCCAAGTTCTTCTGTCCCTCGCCTTTTTTCTTAGTCTTCTCTTTCAAAGAGACAGATCAGTAAGCGTCATTTTCCCTACAGCTGCTCGTGCTGCGGTATCCCTTCATTGTGATGCCTTTTAGTACTGGTAGCACGTTTCTGCTTGTCCCTTTTTTAATGCACCTGATGGTCGCAGTGGTGAGTTTCATATGGACACACAGGACACACCTCGCGCGTAACTGAACACTCAAGAAGCAGATTCTCGTAGACTGGAGTCCCCTTACGGCCGCGCGCAGTGCTCGTGACCGAGAGAGTCAGGTGGGGAGCTTGTTAACCGCAAATTCTCTATCTCTGTGTGTGTGCGTGTGTGTTTGTCAGTGTTTGCGTTGACAAATCAATAGACCAATAGCAAAATTATAAAAGACGAGAATGAAAGACACAAAAAAAGCTAAAAAGCCAAGTAACTGCAACATAACACTACAACGCGTATTATAAGACGAGTCATTCTTCATATATAGATTTATTGCACTGTTTTTCCAGTGAACAAACACAAAATGCAATATAACACTACAATGCCAGTTATAAGACATTATGTGTGTGTGTGTGTGTGTGTGTTTTGCAGTGTACAAATAGACTACACACTCTCTCACTCTGTCTATCGTACACATACAAAAGCACTTGGTGAAATATTTTAATTGGAATATTTAATTGCCTTTGTGGCAAAGTGATTTAGAGGGTGAACGACTATTATTAATTGAGCGCATTCACTGAAATACTGAGCATCTTTTTATTACAATTTCCTTCCATGTCTGTTAGTTTTGCTGTCTGCATCATTTTTTAAGGCATTTACAGTCACTGCCTATGGTGTGTTGAACAGCGTGTAACGCTATCCGAGATCATCAGGCTGTAGAGCCAGACAGCTTCTCATTAAGATGCTCGTTTACATTAGAAAGATTTAGGCGTGCATGATTTTTTAATAATGTCACAACTGGTGACTGTGACATACAGCTGCTTCATCATGGCAAAGGAATAATAGTCTTTACCAGTTCTGTATGCAAACACATTACTTTATGAGGTGAGTCCATGCAAATGAGGAGAACCATTATTTCCACCGAAAAAAGCAGAGCATTAGCCATATGTGTTTGCATGCATGTGCATGTGTGTGTTTTGCCATCAATCTTCAAGGACGCTGTGCACTTTGCATTCGCACCATCCACAAATGACAAGCATCCCCCGTCCTGTGTATGCGTTCCTAGACAGTTTTTTTGTTTTTTTTGCCCTCATGATCTCATAACCTTTTCCTGCTGCCCCAGGTCTACCCATAATCCTTCTGTCTAGCACAGGAGTGAGGGGCGCAATGAGGTCATTGTTCAGACAATAACCTTTTCTTCTCATTTAATCTCTCTCTTTCTTGACTCACCCTCACTGCCTGATGATGTCACACACTCAGACACATCTATATGCCTGCTCTGTTCATTACACACCTGCAAAACATGCAACTCTTTTAAATACTAAGACAGTTAGTGAGCCAGAGAAAAAAAAGAGAGATTATGAGAGTCTTGAATATAATAAGAAATATGAGAATGCGGGGATATGTAATAGGAAGTGGGCGGAGACTATTTAACGCTCTTCATCAGTATTATTAGCAGAACAGCATAAGGCATGCAGTAATAGACTCCACTACAAATGTAACATGAGCAGTGTGTCTCTATAGTATGTAAGTCCCTCCCTGATGACATCGCAGGTAGTAATGGATCCTTGAGAGCAGGTAATGAACATAGTTTTGGAAACTTATATTGAGTATAAATTGTGTTTTTTGGGGGGATAATTCACCCAAAAATGAAAATTAGTTAGTTATCCACATGTCATTCCAAACCTGTAAGACCTTGGTTCATCTTCAGAACACAAATTAAGATATTTCTGATTAATTCTGAGAGTTAGGATATTGTTAAAATAATCCATGTGATTTTAGTGGTTCAACCGTAATTTTACGAAGCTACGATAATACTTTTTGAGCTCAAAGAAAACTAAATTAATAACTTTATTAAATATTTGTCTCCTCTACATTAACCTGGCACCATTTTGGAGAGTATCACATATTTAAACAACATAAGCAATGGATGTATATGTTATTTAAGCTCGTTAAGATCAAAGCATAAACAACATATTTGCGTACATACATTGGATACATCGTTTATGTATGCTATAGTCTCCAAAATGGCACCAAGCTGACACGGAGGAGATGAATTGTTGAACAAAGTTGGTATTTTTGTCTTTCGAAGAACAGGGAAAATCAATCCAAGTACATTTTTACATAAAATCAAGCCAGGCATTCATGTGGTGTTTTTGTGCTGAAGGGTTTGTGTTTAGGTGTGTGTGTGCACAGGCTTTTGTGTGTGTTTGTAACCTGAACTCTTTTGTCTTGAGGCTTGTGGGTATTATAACACCAAATGAAATGTGCGGTTGAGCACCACATTGTCAACATGAGAGTTAAAATTACAGGTGCTGTAATCACATACACGTCTACGCACACACACACACACACACACACACACACACACACTTCACAACAATACACCCATTCAAATAACAGAGGAATATTGCACAACAGTTAAAACCAGAACGGTATTTTTCGGCTAAAGTAGCAGACACAGAACACAGATGCTAATGACTAAAAAGCAGACAGATGCAAGGTAGTCACATCAGAAACAGATAGTGTTTGAAAAATTCAGCACATGATTGCAGGGAGAAAAGCAGCAGCTGAATAGCGCATTGGACAGGACTGTGTGCGTAATTATGTCATTGTTAAAGAGCTACGCTTTGCATACGTGGTCAGGAAGAATGAAGCGATGGAATACTGAAGCAGATCAATGATGTTTTGTGTGTGGAAGAGGGGGTTGTGTGAGCATGCTGAAATACAAATCAATCTCCAGTAAAGTGTGGATTATATTTACATGCACAAACTCCCAAAATGCAAACACATTGTTCATCTTTAGTTAGAATGCTTCATTAAAACCTTTAAATCGGCTCATATAATTGGAAATCATACTCTAAAAACATCCGTTTAGAATTTAAATGTAATTTTCTTTTGATAGCAAATGGGAAAAATTGCACTTAGTTCTACGATTTTCTGGCGTCTTAACTGAACGGATGCACACACATGCCTGCCTACATTTACACATCAACAATGCTTGTTCTCGATTCTCTATTCTATAATTTGGACCGAAAATTACTTTCTAAAGAATGAAACATTAAAAACCTCTGTTGATGTTTTTGACACTAATGTAAGTGCAACTTGTGAGTAAATGCAAAATTTTACATGCAAAGAGGACATTTACATAGAAGTCTTACAGCCACTGTATTGATCGCTTCTGTGTTTATCCTCAATAGTAACCGCAATTTTAGATGAAGAGCGGTGAATGGAAATTATGAGACATTTGAGCACAAAAATGTCCCAACTTTATGATTCTTCTGTAGCTTCTTTATAGCTCATTATGAAAACTTTGTTTTAATATGATGTATTAAAATGTTACATTACTATATTCAATAAATACTATTTTGTAATGTTTACAAAGTATGACAGAGTTTACTACTGGAAGCTGAAATGTTTGTGGAAATACATAGGCAGTCATAGGTCATAACTATATTCTTAAGTAACATTAACAAAAAAAGATATCACATTGAATAACAGTAGCATGCTTTATTAAATTAAGCAATATTGCTTAAAATGAGTGTGGAATATCAGCCCAGATGTGATGGCACAATACCATAGGACAGAAATTTCCCCTCACTGCTTGAAGCAATATTAGCTCAACAGCAAAGCTTCTAGGTGATATTGTTTACTGTGGCTTATCAGATATCATATGTGCTACTGCAAGACCCTTGGCGATTCCTTTTTGTGTTGAATTAGATCCTTTTCTTAAACCAAAAGATATTCTGCCTCAGTTCAAATGTTTTGTATCACCAACATGCAGACTGGTTTGACAAGTCCATTACTAATCACAGGTTTCTCCAAAAATATCAGAATAACGGGAGAGCAGCTACTGATCCCTGATTCTTTGTCTTCCTTTTTACTGTCAGAAACAGAACTTATAAATAAACAATTTCTCTGAAACTGAACTTCTATATGTAAAAAAAATTGCATTTATATTTGTACCCTCCCAATAAATCCTTACCTATTGGTGTTCTGATACTTTAAGCAGATCATAGGTGAGTCCCTGACTTCTTCTGGGGGTTGTGGGAAAAAAGCTCAAAATGGCACAGTTGAAATCGTTGCAAAGGTAAATATTTCAATCCTCATTAAAACAGAGAGATAGAGAAATATAATTTAAATCCTCGATGCTCATCAACTGTATCCTCTTGAGTTGACTGAAACCCTTTCACCGCTCCCATCATGCATGTTCTGGACCGTCAGATTTCCATTTTTTAGACAGAAGTGTAGGCCGATAGAATAACTGCGAGCTGTTGGAATATTTGTTGTCGTCTGTGTACCTGAGAACTAGATATGTGTTGATAGGAAATCCTGTAATGCCACACCACTGATCCTCTGCTCTCCTCACACATACCTTGGAGAGCAAAGATCGAGTGGGCTCAAAATCACATGAACATATTGTGTGTTTGCTTGCCAAGTACAGACTTAAGCACAGCATGATCTTTTCCCACATAGATCAGCCTTCATCACTGACATCATGCTATACAAGATCAGCATTTTGCACTATCAACGAAAACATTTTAGCTCTATTCCGTACTGAGTATTCCAAAACAATTGCTACATTCTGGCTTGCATAGAAACTAGTTGTGTCTATGTATATAGACGCAGGAAAAACTGCATCAAAAATACTGGCTATTGAGCTTAAAATGGATTTGCTTAGGCCTATACTGTAGGTTGATTTTTATAATGATATATAATAACTTGTGATGACACAGTTTGTACAAAGTATAATCAGCATCATCAATGCATTCAAACTAACTAAAAAGGAGGAAATTAAAAAAATTGCACACAGCACAGAGATTAGGCCTGTCAGATCTGTAAAGTACGAGGACAAGAAAAGAGCAATTCTGACCAGACAGGACATCAACCTTTGCCCATTCAAACCTGGATGTAACTGATCTGACAAATCCCGATTCTGACACAAACATGCACACGCATCTAAATAACACACATCTGACTCTGGCAAACTGTGGCACAAAGGCTAACTCTCTGATGATGATAAAGTGTGGGGTCATTTCTGATGGTTTGTGTCTGACAGAGCGACATTTCCAGAGTCTGGACTGTGAACCTCTGGCATTTTAAAGTAGATCAGATGAGAGGCAAAGGTTTGGGCTAAACCAAAAACTAAAAGGAAAGTAGAATGTATCAAAGCATGCAAGCATAAATAAATGTATGCATAAGTATGATCACCAAATGCAATGTCTCTCATTTTATCTTCAGGCTGTTTATTTTATATCTATGTAGAATGTAAGAATAAGAATCCATGCCCTTTAGGGAATACTACAGGCTGAATCGATTAGCAGCTAAAGTCCTATTACACTTTGTATTGGGCCTCAATGGGTGGTACTGCGAGACACATAAGCAAAATTCAGCTTTGTTTTGAAAAACATATAAGCCTTTGGGGAAACCAAAAGACACCTTGTATTTGTTGAACAGCTTGCAGACAAATAGTCTATCCAAAAATATCAACCGACTTGGAGAGTATGGCTAAAATTTGATACCTGGTTCTTAAAATCCAACGTGTTTTATTTATTTAACCGCAGTGCCCTCTAGTGGGTACTTTTTCTACTGCAGAATAAATTTAAAAAGGAATAGTCTGGCACATCCTAGTGAAAAAAATTTACTACAGTGTATTTGAAATACATCTATATTGTGCTAAGTATACCACAATGACATTTACATATTTATGTGTGCAATAATAATACCCTGCAGTTGTACTGTTGGTATACTAAACTGGTATACTCAAAGCCTGCTAAATTGGAACAACTAATTTTGTCCTTAATGCACTGGAATTGTTTGGAAGTAGTTTTGAGATCC
This sequence comes from Enteromius treurensis, assembly GCA_032275025.1. Lineage (NCBI taxonomy): Eukaryota > Metazoa > Chordata > Actinopteri > Cypriniformes > Cyprinidae > Enteromius > Enteromius treurensis. Next base: position 5,414,987 of record JAUCMU010000097.1, on the reverse strand, counting down.
AGCTAAAGATAATACTGAAGTATATTTGATTGAGTTAGATTGGAACTAGTGCTTCAGGTACACTTTAAATATCTTGCATTTAAAGACTGGTACTAAAGAGAGATCATACAATCCTTATTAATAGTTATACTAAAACAGTTAAGGGATAATATTAAGAAATGTTATGTTATATTATATAATGCAAATTAAGAAATAGTACACATTTTCAAAAAAATGATATAAAAGCCTATAAGCACCCATCACACTCAATCACTTTTTGCTTAAATAATTATGTACAATAAATCAAGTTCGCTATTACTTATAAACTCTGACTCCTGGTGGTCACTAACCACCAGGTGGGGCAAGCTGGACAAACATAACGTAAGCTTGCTCAGGAAAACTAAAGCAGGTTTACCTTCATGCAGAGTTTAATTCCAGTCCTGCTGTAACACACCTGTCTGTGTTTTTTTAATGTATCCCATAATCTGCTTCAGGTGTATTTGATCAGGACAGGATACTCTACATATCAGCAGCAGGACTGAGCATCCCTGGCCTCGCTATAATGTAATATTCAGAATTTGTATTAGAAAACATCAATGCAGCAATAACATTAAAGTAAACACAGACAAACATATTTTTTGTTAAATAATATATGAATATAACAAAAATGTTCATTCTCTTGTGTGGAAAAATATTTAATTCTCATCTCCATTTAGTCAAATGAAAATAGGCCTAACTTGCATTTAACACCATGTTGGTGAGAATTACACATATTCCATTACCCCCCAAATGTCATTTAATAACTACACTTTTTATATCTTTGACTCTTTTCGATAGAAAAACTTCAACAGTGTTAACCAATTCAAAGAACCCTTGCCATCCTAACACAAATTTAAGCAACCCACACCACCAGATTTACGCTACACACGCCCAGTGAGAATGCCCTTGTGGTGGGGAGCAACCAAAAGTATTTTAAACAGTGGTCTGGCCAAAGGCTAAACTCCAAAAAGCTCCATCCATCCTACACTGGGTGCGTTCCAGGGTTGCTATAAAGGGAAGAGAGACTTTCCTAGTGAGGCTTCCTGCAGTGAAAAACACTAATGTGTAGGTATGCGTCTTCAAACCTTAAATGGAAGCATATGTGGGTGCGCAATGAAAGTTTACATAGGGCTGTAATCAGAGCGGCACTCTTTCTTTTATTCCTCCGCTTGATTTCCGTCTATTTTTCTCTGCAAATTAAGAGGTTGTGCTCGTGCGCATGCATACCGCACAGCTGAGAGTGATTAGTGCTAGCTGAAGTGCTAGTATTATCAGATTGGTACAAAGTGCAGGGCTAACTGCACACAAGCCAAAAAGAGGAAGAAGAGAAAGATGGCTAAAAAAAGAGCAAAAAAAACAGTTCATTCTTCTCTCTAATAGTCTCTTCGCAGGCACAATCCAAACGATTCAAATGAGATTCGTGAGATACTACGCAGGCACATGCTCAGGTTACTGGATGAGTTTGTGTTCAGACGCTTAGTATAAACACATTCGCACTCGTGCGTGAGTCACTGTGTGTCATCTCCACCCTAACACTTTAAACGTTGCCATGAACTTTCTCACTCTCATTTCTAAGTTCATCATTCTTGCTATCAGAGAAATAACAACAGTATGCAGGGGGGAGGCAGGCTTGTGTTTGATAACTTGTTTACAAAAAAACTTTTATTCAGAATTAGATGGCATAGCAATGAATGCTAAAATTCATCATATGATTAATCTTTGTATTTATTTATTCCTTCCTTTTACAAATTACACACCAGCAATAAAAAGTTAAACACAAACCTCCACACGCACAAACACATTTTTTATATATGAATACATTGTATTTCTAAACTTTAAATGAATAAACTTTATTTATTAAAAATACATTATTTACCAATATTAAAATCATTAATAGTTTTGTGTTATTATTAATATAAGACATTATTAATTATATAATTGTATTTATTTATTTAGTTAAAATTATGTACAAGGTGTATTTGTGCCTGTGTTGAAATGTTATAACAGTGAACAGTAGGCGAATGTGGGCAGTCCACTATTATTGCTGCCTTTTTATGGCGACGATACAAAGGAAGCAGGTAACACAAAACCATCTGTCAAAACCACAAGGATACATTCATGCTCATTTCTTCTAGTTAAAAGAAAGAAATGGCTATAAAACGCTCTGCTATTCTCTCTGTAAGATCACATTATTGGAATTAAATATTGTATATTTTATTGTGTCTTTTATTTGATTACCTACTGTTATTACATATATTTCACTGTTTAATATTATATTTTGTTTTGTTTAACAAGTCTGTTATAAAGGACTGAAAAAGACAAGAATAAACTACAGGTAACGTTGTGTGTTGAATGATTTATAATGTGAAGAAAACTAAAGTACCCTTTTAGAGGTGTTTACAACCAATTCCTGACAGAGAGGCTACAAAAGAAAGTAGATAAGAGAGAGCAAAATAAATCGTGCATGAAAGAGCACAGAGAGGGCCTTGTAAGTAAGAGAGAGAAAGGACTTTGTAATTAAAGAAGAGAGTTCACTACAGAAGGAAAAAAGGAAGCAAATGAGCAAAACACGACAGCTGTTATACAGACGCACCGCTAGAACTCTATAATGGACAGCAATGTTTCATAAACAGCCTTCGACAATTTCACCGCATTTCCCCAGACCTTCTATGTAAATAGACGTACACAATCCTGTGCATGGGTGTTTGTGTGTGGCCTTCGAAACAACCGAACCATCCAGTTATCCTCTGCCACTTGAGAAAAAATGTCTTCACGATAAAACACTACGGAGGAATGAAATGAAAGCTGTGGGCCTCTCGCCTACACATCGTTAGAGGCTGATGCATTCTCCTCCTCATCAATGTCCTTGTCTGAGTACAATAAGTCTGTCCACATGGAGTAATTTGTTGCTTGTTTGGGACGTGTGTAATTTGTGGTTTATATGGGAAGGGAAGATTTGTGAAACTTTTATTGAAATAAGGTGCATTCCATGAAGCCCACCACAGACTTCATGTTTCTGTATAATTACCTGTGAGTGCTTCAAATAATCACAGCTGTGGTAATAGTCAGACAAACAGCACTCTTGCTTGTGTGATACTGCTTTTATGCAGTAAAGGTTCAATTTATTAATGACATCATTTTAGTGGCTGCTTCTGAAATCGCTTACCCTCTGAGTAATTATAAGTGCTTTGTAATAACTGTGTTTTATATATGGTTAGTATGAATGTAGTCAATCACTTTTATTTATATAGCGCTTTTAACAATACAGATTGTATCAAAGCACTGAACATTCTCAAATAAGAGAACAGAATGATGGTAATGTATAATGACATTGATTAAACTGTTTATTTATCAAATGCATAGACGGTCTCTAATCAAAACGAGGATAATCACTAGAAATTAGGTGTCCCCTAATCTGAAAGTAATACAGTTGTCATGTTGTGAATGTCATATAAGCTCTCAGCATCAACATATATGTGACCCTGGACCACAAAACCAGTCTTAAATTGCTGTGGTATATTTGTAGCAATAGCCAAAAAATAATAATAAAATTTTTTGATTAGTAATATACATTGCTGCTAAGAACGTCATTTCATTTAACTGTGCTTTTCTCAGTATTTAGATATTTTTGCATCCTCAGATTCCAGGTTTTCAAATTGTTACCAAATATTATTTATTCATCTTTCAAATGATGTATAAATCTCAATTTTGAAAAATTGTGGTCCACAAATTCTAACAAATCCTCTCTCGTGGCGTAATTCTGAATGGATTCATTCATGAATGAATCAGTGTTGTTAAACAACTCAGTTGAGTAAATGATTCAATGAATTATTTAAAAATCACTTGTTTAGTTCCTGAATGAATCAGTGACATGAATTAATCTGTTTGGATTGAATGATGCACACATTTTCTCGTAAAGTCACGCACTGGTTGCCATCTAGTGAAGTAACCTGCAGAAAGAGTCTCTGAAAAATCTCCACCACCATATCACAGACTGACAGTCTTGCATTAGGCTACCGTACATACAGCACAGGGCCTCTCATTTCAAAATTACCTAAGGTTCAGTAGAAATGTGCTTACGTGCTGTATTGTACATAAAGTATTGTCCCAGCATAACACTGCAGTCTACACCATGATGGTCCCAACAGAGGCGAGAGGCCAAAATGGGGTGTGACCTCTATCTCTTTCTATATATCTCTATTTCTGTCACACAGACATACTCGGCTCATGCACTAAACCACTGGTGTTTGTGTTGGTGTGTCTGACACTGATGCACTACCATTACTGAGCATGAGCTTTAACACTGCTATGATTATATCCTTTCACTTTCACAGAGAGAAATGGAACACCGAAAACACAATCTTCTTGCAAATACGAGAACAACGGGTCGATACTGGAGGTACGCATTTATAGGAAGAAACCATTCTCAATAATAACATATAGCTATCTGAGGACACCTCCTGTTTTGCAGAAAACCCGGATTCCCTCTCAGCTGTTCACAGGGAATCCCGATGGAAAAATGAGTTATTGCTGTTGGAGGTTGATGTCTCATTGCTTAATGGACCAGGACTCGTTTTAGACTCCCCTCTAAGACAGTATCATATGTATGTATGTATATATATATATATATATATATATATATATATATAAAATTCTGTATTATTTATATTTTGCATTTCCTATTCCATTCTATTTTCTGCCTATTTCAATACTTTGAGTGCTGTATGTGCTCTGGCAATATATGCTGACAATCATGCCAATAAAGCTATGTTGACTCTGAGATCCCTAGCGACAGCCTTAAGACCCTTTAATATGCTGCTGGTCCATGCCAAATCCCTCTGAAAGCTCGTTCAAACCAACACACTTGAGGGAAACATGTCTATCTCAGATGCCCTACACACTGCTGTGATAATTCACAACCCAACCATCCGGTAACCGGATGATGCGGTGTTCTGAAAATGCCCACTCCCCACAAGAAACCCCTTCCCCTTACATCAACTCACCTCGTTATTTCGAAACTGCAGCCTTTCCTGAGTAACAGCGCTCTCTTTCGCATGATCCCCGATTTCTCCCGCCCCAAGTACATGTTAATATCCGAATTCATGGTGGTGGGATAGCAGGGCACACTGGTCCTGACTGCAGGCACAGAGACACAGAGGCAGCGCGAGCGCTGAGAATGATGGTGATGCGGCTCTGCTCCGCGTCTGGCGAATGGAGAACCGGGAGGGCGCACAAAGAGAGAATGGTTTATAAGATCAACAGAGGGTCCTCCTCCAAGCAAAAAAGTGAGCCCCACACTTTCTGCGGCCAGAGAAGGTATGATTTAAGTGGATAAAATGTGCTTAGTGTTAAAGAAGGGATTCGTAAACTCCATTCACACCGGTTCCTTTGGATTAGAAGTACAAAAAGTCGTCGGCTGGGTAATCTCCTGCTCTATCCCCCGTTCCCAGTTGTTTAGGGCACGTATACTGGAGTAATATATCGCTCCAGCCGTTGAGTCTGCGCGGTCCTAATGTCTACCCAGAAGAATGGAAGAAAAGACGTGAATTTTTGTGGGGCGGCGACTCTCTCAAAAGAACGTGCATGCATTTGCGCTGTCATTTTTATAGTGGTGAACAATTTTCCTGGTGAGAACAATATAGCCAATTATTAAAACATTGTTTTTCTTTAGTGAATAATTTTCTATAATCTATATTGCTATCGTGACATAAACTACACTAAAGAATTTACTCAGGAAATACCTCAAGCCATCACACAGAAGTTTATACAGTAACACCTACAGTAAAGTGTGAATCAAATGTGTGTGTGCGTGCGTGTGTACAGTACTAACAACACAATAACACACACATGCACAAGCACAAGACTTACAATGATTCACAAAAGACTTATAGCCAAGCAGAGCAGATGTACTCTAGTGGAACAGAACAAGAAAATGGCTGTTTGGATCACAGAATGTAGGAAAAAGGGATGCTAAATGCAAATACTGTGCAACGAAGCACATAATCTTTCATTTTTACAGGAACACATTCATCTTTGGTTATTGACTCCACTGTTTAACTTCAGTTTTACACAGCCATCTGTGTGTGAGTGTTTGTGTGTTACAGTACTTTTTGAAGGGGTCACTGGAAGAACTTTCTGAGCATGACTCATGTTGCAGGCAGCAAGAATCATGCTTGAGGTCATTTTGACTTGCTCTTAAGGTGTAGCCCTGTAAGTCTGTGTCTCCATCAGGGTGTTTTATGTAAACACATGTGTGACTTCTCAACATAAAGTATGCATCATAAGCACATTAATTTGTTTATTGTGATGTACTTCAACCCATTTTATTTTCTACCTCTCTGCTGTGTAAGTACTTGAATGCCTTAGCAATACCGTAATGGTTACAGTCATGTCAATAAAGCTCGGTTGGTTTTGACTCTCACTTGGAGAGAGAGACGAACACACAGATAAACAGAAACACAGAGACAGTGAGCGAGAGGTTTTAAGCAAACCAGCTGCCCTTGATTTATTTGGCATAGACATCTTAGTCGGTAGAGTAATGGCAAATAAATTTGACCTGTCAGATTATTATTATTTTTTACTTGACAACAGCTCAGCCAATCAAAGTGGATTTTAAAAACTGATAAAGTCAAAGACATGTCTATCTGTGCTATGCATATTTTGTAAGAGGGAGATGGTGTCCAGCCTCGCCTTGTAAGGGTTCTTTGTTGTCCAGATGGTAATACTGTGTACATTTCACTCACTGAAGGAGAACGTGTGGTTTGTTTGTGTGTGTGTAGAAATTGGCTGGGAGGCAGCATGTTGATTTTTTTGAGACAGCAGGATAAGATGAAATAAGAGAAAGAAAATAAGATTTCGGTTATTGTCAGGGAGACTTGTGTTATGTGCAACACTGCGAGTAGACAAATGAGACAGTGTGTGTGTCCTAAATCACTGAGGCAGATTATTGTGGATGTGAATATCCAAAGTAATATTGTTGTTATTGCACAACTGATTGCATCATTTGTATCCAATCAAGTTTCTGAGTTGTATCACAATGATATAAGTGTAATCAAACTTATATGCGTTGATTGTCCACAATCAGTGGTGTTCTTTTATAATGCCTGTGAAAATGACGGGGGATGATGGTAAAAAAAATCATCCTCCATATATTTGAAAGAGGGTTACCCTGGATACGCCAGTGGATAATTGGGGAAGCTCTGATCAGCTGATAACGTGTGAGTCTAATAAATGGAAACCATTGAAACATGGAGATTTTGAGATCATACAGTAATTAACTGTAATGGGTAACAATGCCATTAACAATTTGTTGACGAAGAATAGAGACCACAGAGCCAAGATTTAAACATTATGAGAATTTTTGTTTAAATTGTCTGTAAAGCTGTTCTTACATGAACTGCGGCATGGAATTGAATGAGAGCGTTTACACAAGCATTACAAACTATTTATATATTACAAACATTACTAGGCTCATTCTGCTCAGGTTTCATGAATGACCTGTTTTTTTTTTCAAGAATACAAGGGGTCAAGGTTTGACTGGTTAGCATGACCCCGTTAACCCTTGCTGGTATATATTGTAGCTACACCATCTGTTTCAAAAATGCAAATTTTGTGTATTGAGAGCCGTTCAGAATTTTAATTCTTGAAGCAAACTGGCATATTAGAATTATTTCTGATTTATTGTGTGACAGTAAAGCCTGGAGTAATGATGTAGGAAATTCTGTTCTGTGAAAGTTCTGTGGTCCCATGAGCAAAGATGGATGCCAAATCACATACTTCCAGCGCCCTTTGACACTCACTGAGGTAAATGGAAATGCTAGCAAATGTTTCTCCAGGTAGGCTTTTATAGGCTTCTTGGGTAAATACTATAATTTCTTTATTGTGAAGTGTAGTGTTCTTGTTGAGTCAGTGCTAAATGAGTCATGTAGGTCCCAGCTGGATTGTGGAGTTGTGCATTGGAGTGTTAAGCTCCCCGTACACAGAAATTCAAGAAATATTCTCTGTGTACCCCTACACTCCCATAACCACTCAATGGCACATATGCATTTTCTTAAAGATCAAGCACACACACACACTGTCTATAGTAATTTTTTTTCCGCTGACATGGGGTGGTTGTGTTTTGATGTTCCACCCAGGGTTCATTTCTGCTTCGACAGTCTTAAGGTTAATCCACAAACCAAAAACACAAGCGTTCACACACACACATGCATACACACACAGGGTACATTGTGTCCCTGGGGCATCGAAAGGAAAGATGAGCGCTACTAAGAGATTAATTAGACTCACTTCAATAAGTCATTGAGATTCACACACACTCTCGTTCCCTCTTTTTCTCTCTCCCACTCTCCTCTTCACCTCCTACCCACTCCTGGCAGTACAATTTGCATGAGTTTCATCTAACCAGAACTTTCTTTTTTATCACGTCTCCATTCCTTCCTTCCATCTCTAAGGTGACCTCTTTAAGAACACTTCCATAGCAACCGTAAGTACATTTGGTGCACTTGACCCATCCAGCTGGTCACTGTGGACCCTGCAGGGGCCCAATAAACTAGAGCTGGTTTTACTGAGTACTTCATTCGGAGATTATCACTGAATTAGAATACATGAATGTGAATGAAACAGTAATTTGTTTTGATTGAGGAAGGATTAAAATAATGAATTCATGCATCACAGCTGAAGGAGATGCTTTTATGAATAAATGGGGGCAATGAGCCTTGACATGCAACAAACAATAACAAATTTAACGTTGGGAAACATTGTACATTTAACACATCTTTTATGTCAATTAATATGGGAACAGGGCAACAAGCAGAGGTACATTTATCTAAAAGTAAATGGCACAAATAAGTAGATTAGACTTCATTTCCAAGGTTTTTCATGATAACTGGATATTAGCTGTTTAAAATTCATTTTGTAAGGGATAATGTAGAGTCAGCTGGTCTTTCTCAGGAAAAATAAATCATATTACAGTTATCAGGATCACAAACCAGTTGGTATGGATTCTGTAATATAGATACATTTTCCTGTGTAACTGTATCTTAAAGCCTTGTAAAAAAATGCCATTACATTGTACAAATAAATAGCAACAAATAAATGCTGCATCAATGTTACAGTCATATTAAAATTGTTCTGAAGTAATTTTTGCTATATTCAAAAATGTATATGCAAGATATACGTACATGTCAGAATTAACAGTTTATTTGATAGCATGAGTTTGCGGTGTGATATGAGAGGCATGTTCTGGTAACCTGGTGTCGAGTTTACTGTCATGAGTCATGAGTGAAATGATATATGCCATTGCTATTGGAAGACAGTAAATATTAGAATATAGGAGACTGCTGAATGGTGCAACTGACCAATCAAAACTGAGTGCTCAAGAGTAATGAGATAATGCTCACAAATAGCATTAAACGTTATGCTAGTGTCATGTTTCATATTTGACAGGAATGAAAAAAAGGGACGGATGCCTATGGACTTGATGCACGATTGCTTCATCATTTAGACTCAGTGGCCTTTGCAACATTGATTCAATCCACATTAACAGAAAATGTTATTTTTACTATACTTGATATTAAATGGTATACTATATTCTACTATGATATACAGTGGGTACAGAAAGTATACAGACCCCCTTAAATTATAACTCTTTGTTATATTGCAGCCGTTTGCTAAAATCATTTAAGTTCATTTTTTCCCTTCCTCAAATGAAGGTGAAGAACCATCTCAAGGATGATCAGAAGAAATGGACAGCACCTGAGTTAAATATATAAGTGTCACAGCAAAGTGTCTGAATACAGGACCATGTGATATTTAGTTTTTCTTTTTTAATAAATCTGCAAAAATCTCAACAATTCTGTGTTTTTCTGTCAATATGGGGTGCTGTGTGTACATTAACGAGGAAAAAAATTGATTCTGCTTACAGGTTGCTTTGCAACTAGCAGCTATTACAGTATTTTGAATTTATTCTACTAATCCTAAACCTTCCCTAACAGTCTCTGAAAGTTAGTAGACAGCTAAAATGAGTGAGAATTAGTTAACATGTAATTCATATGTCATTATGAAGTTACTTATAGTTAGTAGAATGTCTAAAGTGGACTAAATAAATAAAGTGTTATTGAACAGACAGCATGCATAGAGTTTGTTTTGAGGTACAGGATTGTAAGTCTATCCCTAAAAGCCTTGTTTTCGTCCATGAAAATTCAAATGTTATCTACCCTGACTACAGTATATAGTGGAACATTTTAAAATAATATTTTAAATGACTTGATAAGAATGACTTCTACCTTGATCTTTGCTGGTTTTCCATGATTGTGGGAACCCTGACAGACAGTTCTTACAGGCCTTACTGTAGCAAATAATAGAAGAAAATCCCTTTGTTCCAAGTAATAAATGTTAATAACAGGAGGTCGCATAAATAAAGTGGTCAATAAAAAGACCACCCTCCAAAATATCAATTTAAAGCTCTTTCTCACACACATACACCCACACTGAGTGAAACCAAACACGGACACCTTAATTGCCTGTTAGCTCAGATTAATGCAAATGTTTTGGCAGGAACTAGCCAAAGTGCTGATAAATCAATTTCATTTACATCTATTACCATGCAAAAAATTAATAAATAAATAAAAAAAACAAAAATAAAAAGACATTCAGTACATTATAAGGCAGCTGGCTCTAATACAGACTTGCAGCCGATATTGTTATGTATCCATGATCATAACACATAACAGCATCCTTATCTTTTGGCAGAGCACAAACAATAATCCGTAACTGATCGCAAGTGTGGTCATCCAATCCTGAAGGTCACGCTAAATCATCTATGACAGATTTTCGGAATGTCACCACTTGCTGTCCGTAATGGACAGGGCAAGTCCTCTTGTGAGAGATGAAAGGAAGAGATTGATGCCAGAAAAAATGTATGCAGGCATAAGGAGAACAGTTCTCTTCAACAATGACTGGAAAGATTATACTACTCATGCTCTTCTCCATTTATAAAGTAGCAAGCAGTGGTTTGACTACTATTAATAATTTTTTAATATTACTATTCCACATTTTATTAACAATAATTAACTATATTTAAATATTCCACATTTTATTAACATAACAATGAAGACATACAAGTTATGAAACTGCACATTTTCTGGTGTGTCCTGAGATGCTTTTAATATAGTAATTAAAGAGTTCTCGTTTACAATGGACATTTTTTTGACTTTTTACATCCACTAACCACTCATGAAGGAATAAAAACCAGTCAAATACAAAGATTTATAAGTTTAGTCATCATTTTAGGAGTCTAAGTGTAAACTTTTCGATCAAAAGCGTGTGAAACAAAATTCAGTCATATATTTCAGGGTTATGTCTGTAATAATATAATATTGTGTCACTGCTGGTTACCCAGCAGGCTTTAAAAATCAGGGGCAAATCACAGCAAGTTAACAGTTTTAGTAAGTATTCATTCATTGGCTGAATATTATTATGTGTGTTAATACTGTTGACATTTATAGATCAATCTCTGCATGTTATCAGCTTATGTTCTGTTGTTTACTCTAGTTATACAAAAGCAAAAAGACAAGTTAGAATTCAAGCGCTTCCTGTTTTATCATGACTGGTTGTTTTGAACAGATTTTGGGTTAAAATTAATGAGGTCTGTGGTCAACACAAACCCGGGATATTTTATTGTTTCAATTGCAAACAGGTAAACTTATCTACTCGCTTGTCTGTTTTTACAGTCTAATTGTGTTTGTACCCTTGCAAATGATTCTAACATTCAGAGAAAGTGTTTTTAAATCAAGATTAAAAGAGTTGGTGGTGACATTTCAGTCATGCGACTGTGGTGTAGTTCAGTTAATTAGATGCATTTTCATATCTTTGAAAGGTGACGTATTCCCTTTGGTTATGGTTAAGAGCTTCATATATAGATATACATTGGCTGTTTGAGAAGATAACTGAGGTTTCAGAAGTAATGAGCAGGAAAAAAGGATGGGGGAGATGAAAATAAAGGAGAAAAGGGGGAGAGTGAATGATAGATCATGACGCATTCAGTTCTGTGCCATCTGCTACATTCAGACAGCTATGCCATGAGGTTAAACTAAAGGTCGTAGCAGTCTGGCTCTCTGTGTCTGATAATAAAACAAACTCACATGCATACGTGCTGTTCCTTTACACATCTTGTGCATTGTGTCTCTCCGCAGAATGAGGGAGGTTGAACTATTGTTCTGCGTGCATTTAGTCTTATAATGGGCTGCACTTTTCTTCATTGGAAGATCACTATCGCAATATGAACTAGTCAAATGTGTGTGTGCGACTTTAAACTTTTAATATAGGGATTATATACCAAACATGTAACATGAGCACCAGTTTGTGCAATCCAGAACTGGTTTTAAGAAACCTAATGTACAATTCTAAAAACGTTTATGAAAACAATGTATGTTGATAAAAGGGGAACTGCGTTATATTAACTCATATGGCAGCTTCAGTCTCTCTCGCTGGGCAAAAATTGCACAGACATAAATATACTGGTCTATACAGTATACACTGTTTTCTGAGTGCAACATCAACCAAGCGTTTAAACTGTCCCTCAAAAATGATGAAATTTGTGCACCTGATAAAAATGCTGATATTTTATATAATAACTGTTGAAAAAAGTACAGATAGTGCAGCATTTATGATGTGCACTATAAACAAATGCCATTTTTAAAGGTTGCCATCCCTCTTCATTGTAGTCTGGTGATGCTGAAATGTGGGGCTTGTGTACTGAAGAGTGAATGCTGACCTTTGCCCTCCGCTCACTCGTAAACAGAGAAACTGTTTGCATTGTTCTCAATAATAGCACTGACACTTTAAATCTACAAAAGGTCATATGCCGAGGATAATGTTTTATCAGTTACTTATCCTCTTATATAGGGTTGAATCTTTTCTTGCTCTCGCCCTTTGTTTATGGTGCGTGTGCATGTCCAACAACCTGACACAGCACACTCAAAAGTGAGAAATTACATTTCTCATCTCTATGAGAATTGCTGCATCTAAGTTTTTACAATGGTCTGTATTTATTTGCAAACAAACCTCCCCACACATACATGCACTCAAACACACTGGGAATTGTGGGAACTTTCCATAAACCTCTTTAACTTTTATTCTAACCAAACAATATTTTATAGTCGTCATCTGATTGGTTGAATTTGAGCGGATTTCCGGGGGGCGCGAGTGTCGCGTTTATTTTTGGTCCGCCGGGAAACAAAGCGCAGATGTGTAATTGTGGAAAAAAACCCTGTTGTGTTTACATGAGTGACAATAAGCATATATTAAGATCGGGTTAAACGTTGGATTCTCAAAAGTATGTGATCCAATTTTACTAGTTGTGTGTCTCCTATCTATTATGGAAGATCAAGTGAAGTACCTAACTCAGAAGGGGATCATCCGCGTTTGCTGGCAAACATGAAACAACAGACGCTGACATCGCAGCTGGCCGATTCAGTATTGTGTTCGGTTCTCCAGAATTGCTTGTGGGTGTTAAAAACATGGAGAGATATGCTTAAACAGATGTTTACCGCTAGCGTCTCATCGGGATTTACTATCTGACTGACTGTTGCACGCCGTTTTGTTGTTGTGGGGACATTTCCACGCCCCGAAACGTGATGCTGAACAAAACAAACTGTGATTGGTTGTTTGACATGTCAGTCAAACGGCATTATAGGCGGGCCTTACGCGTCTCACAACATTTTTTAAGCACCAAAATATTAGAAAGATATTAGAAAGATTTCCGAATCATCATATGACCCTACAATTTGGAATGGTTATTGATTGATTGATTTTTACCAGTATAGCTTGCTTTCCATAGTCAATCCATCTTCTTGTGGCAAAGTTGGTAGATTCGGCACAGTTGAAGCCATGGTTAAACCCTGCATGATAGCCATATGGAAATGTTATCATGAACTCTCCAGCCTCCTGAGTGATCTGCAAGGCATGAACGGACATCAATAAATCACAAAACCTTCTTTAATTGGGTTACAAACAAATGTACATTGAGGAAATAAGGAAGCACAAGGTCAGTTTTATATTAGATGTGTAAGCAGAGTAGAAGCACTAATTGTGCTTCTGTGTTTTGAGTGCAGACGAACCTCGACTTGCGTAGTGCAAGTACAGATTTATTTAGAATTGTCTATTGTACCACCTTTTAAGGTGTTCTAATGCGAATGAACGAACATGCAAAAAAAATCTGTGTGTGCGTGACGTGCTAATAAAGTGCATGACGTCGCCAATCGGGATCTGTCACTTGTCTCTTGACTGGCTGCTAGCTTCTCCCTAGCTTGACAAGTAGGGATGCACTGATCCGGATCGGCCGATATGTTTGCGCGTTTTGTCAGTAAAGCCGGTCCTGTAATTGAGCCGTATATACTACACACAGCCGTTGTTTACTGACCAGCTGCGCAAAACCATGTTCATTATCAGCGTGGATTTGCGCAGCTCGTCTGTGAACAACGGCTGTGTGTAGTATTTACAGCTCGGTGCATCCCTATTGACAAGCGTGCTATTTTGAGGAATGTAAATACAAATTGGTAATAAAATCGAAAGAAATTTTGGCTGATCCTCCATAATGCAGTGTTTATTTACACCTCATAACATATGTAAACATTTGTATTACCCACAGCAATGACTGACGCATTTGAATTCCATTCCAAAGAGATCTGTTATCAGCCTGCAGCGGAAACCAAAACCAGAACTGTACAAGTCTGTATGCGCCTCAGATCGGCACAGAATGAGAAAACCGTTCAGCTCGATAGTGGAAAAGCGGCAACTGTGTCTGTGTACGCTCTGCTCACATGGCTAGTGTGAAACAGACCTAATACAATCTCTTAATGACGGCAAAATGCACTCACAACAACATACCTTTTCAAAAGGAATGCCATATTTCTTTAGAATAGATGGCGAAATCAGAGTCATCTTGTGCCTGAGAAATGCTTCACAGTTTTGTGAACTTCCAGGGAAAAAGCCTAAGGAAAACAGATGGAAACACTATACATAAGTGCAAATGTAAATGAGTTAAATATTTTCTTGTACACAAGAGAACACAAGAGAGTGTTTACCTTTGGCTAACCGTTCTAGTCGTTTTCCATGTTCAGGAGGCACACAGTACCTGTAAGATCATTCCAGACATATTTAGCACTTGGCATTTGGCCAGACAATTACATTAACCTGTTTTTTTCCCCCGGGGTTCACATAAGTTAACCTGCATTCTAGTGAAAGTTTGACAACCAAACTCACCAAGACTTTGGTTCCCCGAAATGTAAGTAATTAATGCTATAGAGATCCATGTCTTCAGTGTGCCAAGCAAAAGTGGTTTTCCACATTCCAAAGTAGAGGTAGGGTGTGTTTACGCCCTCTATAGTGATCCCACTGTCATGCTCCACGGTGTCAAGGATGGTATTCAAGTGACCTACATTCCATTCTTTGACATCCTATGTAAGACGAGGAAAAGAAAACAATGACTCCATTCACAACAGAGAGTACTTAAACCAAAAGTGAAACCATACACAACTCATTCAGATTACAAGTGTTTACTCACTGGGTCATAAAGGCTCCCATTCACATCAGCTCCATAGATAGGAGGGTTAAAGGTTAAATTTTTCCAGTATTTCCTTTCAAGCTCTTCGAAATCATCATACCGAGGGCTGCAAAACCTTATAGGGAGGGCAGATGAGATTATAATCAATCTCCACTGAAAAATGAGTGACAAGATTAACAAGACTTACTTGTCACTGTTGGCTGTTTTACGGAACTCTTTCACAGTCATGGCTTTTTTCTGGATGTTGTACTGGGTGAACAGACCTGACTGCCCAGTCACAACCTGCTGAATCGGTGCCGGTATTAGCAGGTCATCAATGTCATCGTATGAACGCCGAGGCTTCCAGTTTTTTGGCGGAACGATCTGCAGTTAAGCAAAATCAACATTTTATGCACATTTTTTACAGCAGTAGCTTAGCCTAAAGGGTAAAGAGAAGCGTTTTTCTCTAACCTTAGCCAGGCCTGCCTTGTGTGCACCTTGGGACTCTATGTACGCGATATAGCGGTTAAAGTTCTTAAACTCTTCAATTGTGGGGTAAAAGGTCATTATACCCCTACAAACTGGCATGTCAGACGCCATTTCGGAAGGCAGAATCCTCAGCACCTGTACGACAAATTGACAAGACTGTTAATATCTTAATGTCCATCTACTATAAAAGCTACAAATAATGACATTTCATAACAACATTTCTTATTTCTATAAACTTATACTGTAAAAGTAAATATTAAACAAGTATTTATAAAATCACACATGTATTTAAAATTTTTCACATTTTTCATCTTTTTTTTAGATCCCATTTTTCCAAGAACCCCCTAAAAAGGGGCCCAGGACCTCAATTTGATAGTCCTTGCTATATAGTGTGTGGGATGACCTAAAAACACCACAATAAACACCCAGATGACAAGTTAGTGTGACATAATTTATAAAACAGATATCACATTTTTACATCCTGGTTGCTAAGTTTCATTAACTTCTCCTTTTTATGGTGAAAAAGCAGATGTTTTAGACGTATTTCACAGAACTGTGCGAAAAACTTCAAGTCACATGTGAACAGGCTGACAAATAAGCCTTACACGGCTATGACAGTGAGATAAAACCTCATATTCGACAAGTGCAACCTGTAAAGGGTGTACACAACGCACACCACGCACATTCACACGCCCCGCCTCGTATTCACAATCTTTGATGCCGATTGGCTAAAACCTGCGTCTCTTTAAAAGTCGTGTGGCTAGGCTAACGAGTTAGGCCATCCGTAAACATTATCACGTATAAAAACAACAGATAAGTTCAAACATTTAAACAATGCAAAGTGCACGATATGGTACACAAAATGAACTAGATACAAATGACAAATATAATATAAAACGTGCGCAATTGAGGAAACTAGCTGTTGGTTGCAGTAGTGAAAGTGCAACCATTAGCTCTTACAAGCTAGCAACCTTACCACTATGATCAATGATAATAATCCGTAAATAATAGAAATTGCGTAAATGTAAAAAGCAACAAGGGGATAATGTATTAATACCTACTAACTCTGTCGAACAAAACTCCAATAACTACCCTCAACCTTAGTATAAATGTTTAGCTAACAGCAGAAGCTTCTCCTGACAAACCTCCATCAGCACTCGCGTACCACGCATGCGCGCACAGGATTTGTTTACTATTATTGGCCCACCCACGCCAGAGTCACCATAACCAATCAAAACATTGTCACGTTTACAGTAGCCTGCCTGGCCTGCCGTACATATATTAGGTGTGTTCGACTTCATGCGGCGCCGCAAGAAATCGGTTGCCGCCTTACAAAACAATGCATTCTGGTAAGATCATTTGTCCGACTTTGATCGGCGCTGCAGCCACCTTTCGATCACATGTGCCATCAAAGTACCGTGAGAACAAAACGAGAGCAGTCGCACAGGTCAGGCGCTGCAGTTGC
>JAUCMU010000097.1:5339266-5363896 GCA_032275025.1 Enteromius treurensis | reverse complement strand
TGCATCTCTGATGGTATGGGGTTGCATGAGTGCGTGTGGCATGGGCAGCTTGCATGTCTGGAAAGGCACCATCAATGTAGAAAAATATATTCAGGTTCTTGAACAACATATGCTCCCATCCAGACGTCATCTCTTTCAGGGAAGACCCTGCATTTTTCAACAAGAAAATACCAGACCACATTCTGCATCAATCACAACATCATGGCTGCGTAGGAGAAGGATCCTGGTACTGAAATGGCCAGTCTGCAGTCCAGATCTTTCACCTATAGAGAACATTTGGCGCATCATAAAGAGGAAGGCGTGACAAAGAAGGCCCAAGACGATTGAACAGTTAGAGGCCTGTATTAAACAAGAATGGGAGAGTATTCCTATTTCTAAACTTGAGAAACTGGTCTCCTCGGTCCCCATATGTCTGTTGAGTGTTTTAAGAAGAAGGGGAGATGCTACACAGTGGTGAAAATGGCCTTGTCCCAACTTTTTATAAATATAAATAACTTTTTTATAAATAGTGCAATAATATTAGGATTTTGTTGTCTTTTTAATAAATTTGCTAAATGTTATGTCCAGAAGGTAGAAAACAATATATTAAATAAATACAACATATCTTCTTGTCCCTTATGGGGAAAACATTTATGGTGCTTAAATTTTTGCATTGTGGAATCTTAATACATCATCTAAATCAATCTTTCAGGGTCTTATACCAAGACACTTTAATTAACAAATAAAGTAAAAAATTTAAAAAAAATCACAGGGATGAATCAGACTCCCACCACTTCTGCTATGTAACATGACATAACCAGCCAAAAACAATTTGGTAAAATGTAGTTTGATTTGTGACCAATGAGATTTCAGTAGGCGGGGCTATACAGCACAGCTATGAAAAAACAGAACCCAGTTAAAATATCCAAGTGCTTGTCATGATTTCAGATAATTAGCAGCTGATACATGGATGAAAGCATTTTATCACTTATCATAGTGTGTCAGGTCAGGACATTGTGTCAGAACTGTAGGTAATCACAGCAGCGAGATGGGTCTGTGTGGTGAACAGTTGCTGAATCATCAAAAAGAGCCCATACAATTCTTTAAGTCTCCATTCTGCATGTGCATGTGTGTGTGTGTGTGTGTGCACTTATCTCTGTCCCACAGTTCCCCTGCTGGGTGAATTAAGTAGACAAAGAGAGGGGGAGAGAGAAAAGAGAGGGGGAGAGTGAAAATGGAAGACAGAGCTGGAGGTTCTTGTATTGATGGCTCTACTAAAAATAACTGCAATGCAGTCACTCAGCATGGGACAGAGAAAGCACATTAGACTCTTTGTAGCTCTTCTTTCACTCATACACATTCAACACATGCAAGCTACATGATGTGCCAAAATATAAATAAATACATTAAACACAAACTACATAGAAGGCTACTTAAGGTAGATGCATACATTTTCTGCCTGCTTAGAAGTTGCCACAATGTTCGTGGGTGGTTTTCAGAGTGCAGTTTATAAGATGGATGAAGTGCTTTTTCATGTGTTGCTATGCAGTTGCTAGGTGGCTGGTCAGTGATTGGTTATTGTTTCAAGTTAAAAGAGCCCACCTCTAAGTCTCTATGACGTCCTGTTCTTTAGACACGACTCAAGAGCTACCTTCATTGCAAGTCTACGAGATTAGCTTTTTTGTAAATGTTAAGTTTGCTCTCTTGAGAGTGTACAGCAAAAGGCCTACATTTTCTTCTCAATCAGCCAAACAAGAATCAAATCCCTAATCCTATATGAATAATCCTTAATTGATACACTAATAAACATACATACAATCCAACTAAATTATTGTATATACAAAGCTATAGCCTTTTGATATTGGATATTCTTTCTGGAGTTTCTTTTCCATTTCCTTTCTTTCTTCCAATTAGCATATGATCACATCAGCAATTCTGTCTGGCCCCCGACCAAACACGGTCACATCTCCTCCTCCTCCACATCCTTCCAGAGAGCACTCTGCCTCCTGTCGTCTCCTCGTCTCAGGGGATCTTACATTAACTCATCTTCCTGTGGGTGTTGAATAGTCTCCGTAATATCACTTTCAATATTTTTCCTTAATATACACCTCTCCTGCCCAGTTCTTCGGTGACGTTGAGCGTACATGCGCTGTTATATTTGTGTGTTTGTAAATGTGAAGAGCCCTTATAAATCTAGCAAATACTGGAATGCTATGTTGAATAGCAGTGGAGCTCTTGCGATGAAATGTCACACCAGACATTTAATAAGTCTAATAATATAACCTTAAGTCTTGTGTAAAATGCCATAGCATCAATAAAGAATGAGCTTAATTTACTTCTCATAATGCAAAATCTCATTATTCAGTGTAGCACTTGTTAAGCCGTTGTGGAGGCACAGGAGCTGTGGACGGGGGCTGCTGTTGATAGATTGTGTTCATCAGATGAAATATTAAAAGCTCCCTGAGGGAGAACATTAGGCTTGCTGCTGATCATGGTAATGAGTGTGTATGTGTAGACAGATACTATTTTTATTCTTGAAGGGGAATTTAGTATGTGAAGTCCAAATATGTGCATAATGAAGTATCTAAAAACCCTATTGAATTTTGACAGCAAGAGAGCACAAACACACAGCCTACAATAAGGTTTATTCCTATATCCACTTTCGTAATGAGAGTGCTTACTGTACCAGTGTACTACAAGATACAAGCTCTAACATAACATACAGCACCACACACACACACACACACACACACACTTATTAGCGAAGTGTGAAAGATGCAATGGTGTTTATACTAACATATATTATGATACATTTTTCTTTTAGAGACCTCACAAGGTTATTTCAGGTTTAACACAATGTAGGTAAAACCTGGCCACACCACACAAACACACAGAGTAAATCCATCATTCTAGATATTTGAGCACACACACACCACTGTAATCATCATTCATTTAGCATGCCAGTGTAATTAAATAGAGTACAATCACCGTTATACTCACAGGAGGTTGGTAAAGTGTAGAAGAGAGGAGTGGAGAGGAAACAAAAATCAGCGATTTCAGACAAAGGAAGATAGGTCAGGTGAGGGCATGAGATGGAGAGAGAGCATCAGAGAGGGTTAGAAGATTAGAGAAGAGGAAGAAGGCTGTTACAGGAGGAAGTGGATAATCAGAAGGGGAGGCTCCTCACACGTGCACCTGAGCAGAGAAAAACAAAAATAAGTCTTTCTCCCTTTCAGCTCTCCCACTCACACAAACCTCTTCACCTAAACACCTGAGAAAACCGTCTAGAAGATCATCTAATATGACACCCACTGCTGCACTGCAAACATTATCACTGTATGATCTTGCCAAATTCACACTATTTGCTCTATTAAGGAATCTTTTTTTTTCTTGACCCCAAACTTTCATATTTAGCTCACTTTTGTATACAATAATTCCTCTAAAGTTAAAACCTGGGCAAAAGTATGTACTATATTCTAACTTAACATAAATTCATTCACACATGTTGGTTTTTGTGATTTATGTGGACTCTCCATAGGTGTAATGGTGTTTATACTGTACAGACTGCATGTGGACCCTACACCTAAACCTACCCCTTACAGGAAACTGTGTGCATTTTTACACCATCTAGTATGTTTTTTAAGCCTTTTGAATTACGGGGACAGTGAAAATGTCCTCATAATCACCTTCATATTGTAATACCTATGTCATACCCATGTCATTATACAAATGTGTGTCCTCATAAACCACACAAACCCGCACACATACACACAGGCACACACATTTGCGATTAGTCTAAGTAGCAGTAATCAAGCAGCGAGTAGAGATTATGGAAGATCAATGCAAGAGAAGATAGACTAATCCATGACATTAAATCCATCCATGCGTTTATCCCTCTCACATCAACACAAGCACACACAGACACACGAACAAGCTCAAGATCATGCAGTTCTTAGGCCATGAAAACTGTCTTAGTGCGCAGTGACCCACGGCACTGAATTCATCTTAAATCAGCACAGACAGTTTCTGGACAGGCAGATAATAAATCAGCAACAGTGCATGTAGGGAGGGATGAAAGGACAGCACAGACATGAACAGAGGAAGCAAGGTGCAAGGAGTTTCAAAGCAATAAAGAAAGAAATGGCACTTATGACTGGCATAGGAGGGATGGATAGATTCCATCTCATGTGGAGTTCAGGCTGACATTAACACCAGGAGTGACAGATAAATGAACAAATGATGGGCAGGTGCATAAAACCACAGTCAAAGTGAGGACTCACTGATGGACACACACTGAGCCCCGGCAGACACACACATGACAGTCCTGTCTGACATTTTCTACATTGTGGCTCTACTTCCTCATTATTTGGGACTGCGACGCAGTTTTAACCCGCTAAACCGCAAAAAAAGATACATAGGCATTTTACAAAGAAAGTTTAAACTATGAAATGCCACACTAGGATACAAATTTGACAATAATGCTGTCCAATTGACTGTTCGCAAATAGCTTGATTGACCAATCATATTGACGAATATGCCATCTTGCCAGATAAACAAATCAGACAGGAGAGTAGATTAACTTCTGCTGGAATTAAACAAAAAAAATTTTGTTGTGTATTGACATCTTTCCGTGATTAAAAAACTGTTCTGATGTTCATTTATGTTTATATCATGCTTTAAATAAATATGAAAAGGCAAACCGTTCATGTGCCGCTTGATATGAGGCAACCCAGTGATTTGTTACGACACTTTAAAGAGCCACAATATGTATTCATTGTATGAATTTCTTTAAAAAGGTTAAAATTGGAAAGCTGACACCTTGTTTCATACCATAAGTAACCTGCTCTGCAAAGCTGAATTTTAAGCAGTCTTCAGTGTTACACCATCCTTCACAAATCCTTCTAGTATATTAATTTGCTGCACAAAAAAAAACATTTCGGTAACACTTTATATTACGGTAACTCCTATAAGTTGCTTATTAGCATGCATATTACTAAAATATTAGCCATTTATTGGTGCAAATTAAGCACATATTCATGAATTCATAGACAGTAGAAAGCAGCATTTGAAATAAGAATTCTTTTGTAACATGTTTACTTCCACTTTTGATCAATGTGTCCTTGCTGAATGACATTACGTTCTTTGTTAATTGTACTGCACTAACATTCTGTTTGCGAAAGTGACTGCTGATTGCAGCCCGCCATAAATTGTTTAAGACAACTGTTCAGTTTAGAAATCAGATACAAAATCAAAGACACCTAGCATATTTTATTCATTTTGGGTCATGCAAACACCTTATGGTGATTACCTACCACAACGGAACAAATTTACTGTATAGCTGTATATGTCCAAATAAAAAACGATTCTGGGGAAAACCAGAAAATGCTAATTAAAAGGTTAACCAGAATACAGACAATGAATTCCAGGTCATTTTTGTCATAATGAGGTCATCTGACAATCACGTGGCGTAAAAGGTTTGTTTTTTATACTGCACAGTACACAGTAAGCAGCAAATTAGCATTCCGTTCTGAACACGGCCATAAGTATTTCCTGCACATGCCCTGATTATATCCACCTGTGTCTTACTAGTTCATTTGCTTATATAGCGTACAAGCCTTTTTCTGGTGTAGCCTGTCTGTTCCTAAGCTCATTTTGGCAAGTGTTATAAGTCTAGTCGGGGGTCTTGTAATATCTTGTTTTGCTTTAATAAAAATAATGCAGTTGGGCTCAGTGCAGGGATGGCTTTGTACTTTTGGCTACAACACAGTGTTACGAAAACATAAGGTACCTGGAGCTTTCCTTTTATAAAAAAGAACTGCCCTTGTATGTATTTTCACAGTAAAATGTTAATTGTGTGTTACAGTGACTGTGGGCATATTTTTGAATCTTTCCCTGGACCTGTGAGTATGTTGTCAGTGAGGTTATATACATTAGTAAGTGTATTTGTACTTGTGTGTTTAAGTGTGACGTTTCTGCAAGCTCTAAATTGCTCTAATAAAGTGTGAAAATGAATGTTTTCTGCATGTGAGAGACTGTAGCTATCCACAGGGACATGATAATTGTAAAATAAATCACTCTCCCAGACACACGCACACATTCTTGAATAAATTCATAGACACACAGATAGATCAAGAAGCAAGGATATACTCACACAGTCAAAACATTAACACACACACGCTTTTACTCAAATTTGAGCAATCTATGACGAACAGCTAACCAATAAACCAAGCAAGAAAACCTCTCTAGCAGAAGGAATGGGTGCACTGCTAAGCTTAACAACTGTTTACAGCTAGCGCTAACCACACACACACACACACAGAGAGAGAGAGAGCGATGAATGTGCAGAACCCAACAAAGGTCAAAATTTTCCATTACTATTCAAGGAAACTTGCCAGCCAATAGTCAGTGTGGAAAGATTGCTCTCTGCCGTCTAATACACTTTCATTAGACTTGTTTACATTGCTCACAACCAATATCCATTCAGACAGGTCTGCTGCCTGTGCATGGAGTGAGACGGGGGAGGAAAGAAGGAGGTCAGAGAGGAGGTGTGGTTATGTGAACTAGTTCTGGAATCCCCAAACACAAATTGTGGTTAAAACAAAAAGTCATATCTTCACAAACATCGACTTCTGCTCAATGGCTTTCAACATTTTGGAAACTGTGAGAATCATAACAGCTGAAACTTTTGGTAGTTCTGTTGTATTTCTGGGTTTGTTTTGATGCTGCTCTAGTCTGTTCCACACACTGACACACTGTGATTATTTTATCCAGATGTTGCAGCTCAGATTTCAGTATGCTTAAATTACAGATCGGAAAGGAGTAACTCGACTGACTTAGAAAAAGGAAACTTTTAACACAGTCAAAAGTGCCCTAACACCCCCTTTATGCACTTTTCGCTTTCTTTGTTACTTTCTTTTTTACACTTCAATTGAAAAGTTCGAGATTTGTAAGATTTTTTTATGATTTTGAAAGAAGCCTCTAAAGCTCACCAAGGCAGCACTTACTGCAAGACCTTTACTTAATTTCATTTCACATCCCTAAGCAAATAAATTTTGTTGAAACAATTCTTCTTAAAAAACATTTTGTTAAAATACAGTAAAAACAGCTACGTGGGCAATTATTTAATTATTGCGAAAATATTATTATTGTGAAAGATTATGACCACTTAAAATGACTCCAGTCTTCAGTGTCACATGATCCTTCAGAAATCATTCTAATATGCTGATTTTGCTGCTCAAGGAAGAATAGAAATATCAAAATAGAATTTTTGGATTTCTTTGTAAAAATGTAAAAGTCTTTTGATTAATTAATGCATATGAAAAAATGCAAAACAATCCAAAAAATTAATTAACAAACATACATATATTGAAAGATGAACAAATAAGTGGTGAATTGTATTGGTGTGTAAACAAATTAGAAATATTGCGAATATTCACCATTTAAAGTTGTCCAAATGAAGTCCTTATCAATGCATATCACTAATACAATTTTGTTATATATTTTATATAATATATATATTTTTATAAATTTACTAAATATGTTCATAGAACATGATCTTTAATTAATATCCTAATGATTTTGACCCATACATTGGTATAGCCAAAGACATATAAATACATTTCCATTGTAAATCTTTTCCAGACTTCAGAATTTATCTGAATACAAGCCTATGTGCTATTGCCTTGTGTTGTTACCTCTCATCAAGTGCTGTTGAATTCCGAGTTTCTAGCTTTGCGACTTCCCTTCTTGCTGCTTCCGGTCCCGCTTCACTTCTCGTACTCGCCGGCTTTCCATTGGCTGTAATGGTGGAAGCACTGCGCAGGTTGAGCAGATTGAGGTAGGACTCAGCGTGGGAGGAAACAGGAGGGTTTTCTGGCTGTCCTGCTGGAGTGGAGGTGAAGGGCAGGTCTGAGTGAGGGGTGTAGAGGTTCTTCAGGTTGAGAGAGAGAGAACGAGGGGGCACGCTACTCCATGGTGATTCTTCTTCTAAAAGACACAAATTCAAATTTGAGAGATAAAATCAAGGTCTTAAAAGGATAGTTCATGCATATTTAATCAAAAATATCTTAATTTGTTTTCTGAAGATAAAAAAAGATATCACGGGTTCAGAACAACAGGAGGGTGAATAATTAATGACAGAATTTTTATTTTTAGGTGAACTATCACTTTAATAGCCACCTTGAAACATTAGAGGATGGGGATGTCATGCCTAAAGTATAAAATGGTTTGAACGCTTATGTAAATGAAGCTTACGATTGAATAATCTGCTATTAAGAGACTGGCCGTACAGCAGCCCTTCAGTGACAGACACTCAAAGGCCAAATGACAAACTATTTCAATCACTCTCCAAATGACCAGTCATACCATCCAGAAAGTTCACCACCATCATCTCACCACACATAAGCATATGCACACACACGCACACACACTCTCTCTCTCTCTTAAAGTTGGCATGGAGCCCAGTGCTGATTTATCAAACCCAATAAACCCCTGCACTAAACTCTGAAATAGATTAGTGTACACCAACCGACTCAATAACATCCCAGCCTGCCAAAACACAATATGTGTGTCTATGACTCTAATAGAGCCCAACAGCCACCAACCGGTTTAGCAGCCTGGCTTTTGGAAGTATATTTCCCATTCATTTTCTTTGTAGAAAGAGTAGCTAAGAGATGAATCACAGCAATATGATGTAAAAAGGTATATTCAAAAATCACAAAAATGCATTGCTCACAATTCCGTACAAGGACCAGTTCTCTCTATTGTTTATACACATGCCTAGTTCACATGACCATGTTCCACATCCCTTATGGTTACTTGCATGTAATTTTGCATCATTTATTGTTTTATAATAAGAAGTACATGTAACGTAACGAGGACACCTTAACATAAAGTGTTATCGAACTTCCTATTTTTTTTACTATAATGGGGAGGCTACATATTTAGCAGCATTAAATAAATTAGAGATGTATGTACTGTCACATTAATTTAATATGTCCTAGCTGAATAAAAATATTATTTTCCTCAAAAATAAATCTTACCCAAACTTTTGAATGGCAGTTTAACTGACAGAATGAAACACTCTTGGAGAATTGCTAATAACCAAATCATAAAGAAGGCCACAATATTAAAGTTTTTTTTACTTTTGTTATTTAACTATATAATCGTGACTGTCTTACTTTGTGTGGCTCCACCGACTCTGATCTCCAGTTGGCTGAGGTGTTTCACCAGTAGGGATGTATGCTGCAATAAGTCTCGGTTCTGCAGCAGCAGCTGGTGAGTTCTAGCCTGCGCCTCCATCCGAGCAGCCGTCTCTGCAGACAGCTGATCCTTCAGGAGCTGCACCTAAAGCAAAGACAAGAGTTAAAGATTATAGTGAGAAAAAAAAAGGTCAGGAAATAGAGTAATCTAGTAGTTTCTCATAGATAGCAATAAGACAAATGGAAAGCAAACAAGAGACTTGCTGTGAGAAAAACAGCTCAGTAATCTAAAGGCCCCCTATTGTCAACAGTACTTAGATTTCCACAAAAAACATTAGTGAAACATCAACTATAATGACAAAGCTGCTTATTTTTAAACTCTTTATTTACTGAATTTAGGAGTAGCAATTTTAAACTAATTAAATGAAATAATTAAGGACATAGCTGCTTGTTTTCACGCTTTTTTACTCAAACTAAGTTAATGTTAAAACAATAATTAAATTCTATAATCCCAGAAACTAAACATTCCTCATGGTTTATCAATTCCCATAGCTGTTACAGGTCTAGACATAACATCACTCTTACAGTATATACAGAGAACCATGATATTCTTAGTACTAAAATAAAACTAGCAGCTGCTAGGGGGTGATTGTACTGTACGTCAATCTCATTATCCATGCTATTGCTATGCAGTAGCATGGCTGTGCTGAATCAGTGCTGAAAGCACATCAGCTTCCTCTCTCTCTCTGACAGGACATTATAACCATAACAGCATCTGAACCCTATACAGCATCCCAAATGAGAACTAATATCATTAGTCGGAGACAGAATGACAAAAATGAACTGGCAAACACAGCGAGATGATTGCCTATATCAGCATCTTGTTCCGTCTCCTCTATATTTATCTTTGCTTCCTCGTGGTTATGGAGAATGATTTGGTCTTATAGGGTATGTGAGTGCTTTTTAACAAAGGCCATCAGTAATCATTTCAACTAGAAAAATAGATAGGGTTATGCAGGAAATGTGTCTCTGAAATTGCTGGAGTAGGTGAATAGATCTCTATTTTTGTTGGAGAGCAGATGATTGAGAAACAGCCTACAAATACAGAATCAACTGCTGCATATTTCATAGAGCTGTAGCGCCTCCTAGAGCTAGGAAAGGGTAGAAACAATGTTGTACCTGTGCAACAGCGATCTGTGTTTGTTGTTGCTGCTGTAGCAGCTGTTGTTGGAGTAACTGCAGGTGGTGTTGGGTGGCCAAAGGTGTGAGAGAAGGAGAGCAAGGGCTGCTGGGAGATAGCGTGTAGAGAGAGACACCCTCTAGGTCCTGTAAAGACTGGGAGATAAAGAAAAAAGAAAAAAACGTTAACTATTTGGGTCCTAAAACATTATAATTTGAAACATCATCATCTGCAGTGTACAACTAAAGGGTTAATTGGTGTGCATGTGTGTTTGTACTGGGAGAGCACTTTAATATGTGGATCCACAGGAACAAAGGGCGCCTCAAGTGCTTTCATGAGAAGAGGAACATATACACATAGGCACAAATAAAACACACACACAAAGAAAGAGAGAGAGTGAGCGAGAGAGAAACTAATTTTCTCTAAGTAGCTTTACTCTGTCTGTTATAAAGAGGGACTAAGACAGAAACATGGCTCTAGGGATTTGTACACCAAAACACTCTCTGCTTTCTCACCTAATTATATATTGGGTAACACTTTACAATACACTGCATTGCATTTACTAACAGTTAGCAGTTGTAATTATTTAACAATTAATTGATGTTAACAATTACATTTTTAATTGAATTAAGGCCTCATACATTTCCATACACAATATTTAGACATAAAAAAATCTTAAGCAATTTACGCCCTTTTTTAAGTTGTTCCAAAGCTGTTTAAGTTTTCTGCTGAACATTACAAAAAAAAAAAAAAAAAAAAAAAAAAAAAAAAAGTCAATAGGGACCAGAGGCTGCTAGGTTAACCACAGTTTTCTAAGTTTCCTCTGTGTTGTTCCAGGCATACATGTCTGGAACAAAATGAGTGTAGACAGCATTTTAGTTTTTGGGCGAACTATCATTTTAATATTCAGATGCCTTGAGTACTTTGTATATTATAGAAATATTAAGCAATTTTGATCAAATTGTATTTGGATATTCTAAATTTGGTAAATCAAGGCATTCTGTGTTATACTATTATTTGCTTATACATTTTGGACAGATGCTAAACTGAATACGTTTGACCTCTGACACTGGGGGCAAAAAATAAATAAAAATGTTGTGCATCAGAAATTGGCCAATTATAATTAAGAAACTGCACATTATAGTTTAGTTTACATGTCATCAGCTGTCAAGTCAAGTATCTGTTTGTCAAAACAAATCATAACACATAAAATAACTACTCATAAAATAGCAGTGTCAAGAGTTTGGATCAAGAAGGTGAACGATCACAGAATAAACATATGCATGACACCAAGCATGACAAAAACAACTTAATTCCTCTTTCTGTGTGATATCTGATATCAACCACCAGGAGGAGGTGGAGGATCATCTCAGAGAATGGAGGTAGCGGCACGTTTGCAAAAGCAAGACTGCCAAAACGAAACAGTTCATGAACACAATCGCTATTGTGCAGACAGAAATATCTTCCATAAAAAGAATGGCAAAGAGTCAAGAGTTAACGACTACATTAAAAAAAAAAAAAAGCAAGTTCTAACAATAAATGTTCCCATCCTGTCATCATTTATCCTCTAGTAGATCCATTTGTCATGAACGTCAGCTACAAAGCTAATGGAACACCACTCTTTGATGTTTGCTAGGCAAGGGAAACATGAATGCATTATGAATGGATTGCTGCTAAATGAATACATGGAAGATTAATGAATGAATGCATTATCTGCACTCAGGCATGGCAGTCTGGGAATGTCTGTAATAAATGATGGAGAGATTTCAAACATCAAAAATATTTGAATTTGAACTCACATAGTAATAATTTTGCCACTTTCATTTGCATTTAAATGTCATTAAAATCATGACTAAGTAGTAAGTAGTAAGTAGACTTACCACAATTCCTAAATCTCATAACCGTAGTAATGCACAAAAATAATACTTATGGATAATAATACTACAAACCCGATTCCAAAAAAGGTGGGACACTGTACAAATTGTGAATAAAAAAGGAATGCAATAATTTACAAACCTCATAGACCAATATTTTATTTACAATAGAATATAGATAACATATCAAATGCTGAAAGTGAGACATTTTGAAATTTTTGCAAAATTTGCAATATTGCTTATTTGTAATAATGGTAGCAATAAGAGGCTGGAAAAGTCAAATGTTCATATAAGGAGCAGCTGGAGGACCAAATTTTCACTTATTAGGTCAATTGGCAACATGATTGGGTATAAAAAGAGCCTCCCAGAATGGCAGTATCTCTTAGAGGTCAAGATGGGCAGGGGACAATTTCCCCAATGCTGTGCCAAAAAATAGTGGAGCAAAATCAGAGAGGAGTTTCTTAGCGAAAGATTGCAAAGAGCTTTAAGTTATCACCATCTACAGTGCATAATATCATCCAAAGACTCAGAGAATCTGGAACAATCTCTGTGCTTCAGGGTCAAGGTTGGAAAACCATACTGGATGCCTGTGATCCGTGGGCCCTTAGACAGCACTGCATCACAAACTCAAAATGTGAAGTTCTTTTTGGAAAACTGGGATGCCGTGTCATCCGGACTGGACAACCCAAGTTGTTATCGGCGCTCAGTTCAGAAGCCTGCATCTCTGATGGTATGGAGTAGCATGAGTGCTTGTGGCATGGGCAGCTTACACATCTGGAAAGGCACCATCAATGCTGAAAGATATATTCAAGTTCTAGAACAACATATGCTCCCATCCAGACTTCGTCTCTTTCAGGGAAGACCTTGCATTTTCCTACATGACAGTGCCAGAACACATACTGCATCAATTACAACATCATGGATGAATAGAAGGATCCAGGTACTGAAATGGCCAGCCTGCAGTCCACAGTGGTAAAAATGGCCTTTTCCCAACTTTTTAAAAATGTATTAATGCCATGAAGTTTATAATCAAATTTTTTTTTTCCTTAAAATGATAAATGTTCTCAGTTTAAGCATTTGACTATGTTCTTTACTTTTTTGGAATCTGGTTTGTACGGTTCATTTCAGTTTTTGCTTTTATTTACTTTAATAATACACTATAGTTCAAAAGCAAGGATGCACTCATCAACATTGATAATAAAAAGAAATCAAATCTGAATGATTTCAGAAGGATCACGTGACAGACATTTTTATTACAGGAATAAATTACATTCAAAATATAGAAAAAAAAAAGCAATCAAATGAATATAACCTTGGAATGACATAACATAGTAATGACCTACTCATTGTTGAGCATATAGGTAAAAATACAGTAAATGTAATCTGTCACACTAATACATTGGTTTAAATAAGGTCTAAAAAAATTATAATGGCCAATGAGAATAATGAAGCAGATGCATTACACTAATGAAAATCTGAGGGGAAAGTAAAATAAAATAAAACAAATTAATAAAAAGGGTATAAACCCTCTGTATCCTGACCTTAATGGCATGAATTCTAGCTGGCATACGATTGTGAAACTGCTCACTAAGCTGAGACTTGCAGTGTGAGTAGAACTTAAATAATCTAGAGATTTTTTGTGCTGCTGGCTAAATAAAATTCCTGTCTCACTGGGGCTGTATGATATTATTTCCACTTCAGACACAGCTAAGTGGTTCAAGACAGGCAAAGATTTTGAAAATAGTGCGCAGACCCGGGGCAACATAACACTATCACTGAATCCCAGAAGGAGGAATAAGGTTGACTTAAAGGGGAAAAAACTGTATGTATAAACAGCCAATTTCCAGCTGACGAGTGATATTGGACAGACGTCTGTGGGGAGAAATGATGCAAGAGCTTCTCAGTCATGCTCATACTCCAGACCGCTCTCACCTGCAAGGTTTGTCCAGGTTTCACCATGCTGAGCTCTGACAGACTCTGAAGAATGTCATCCATAGCCTGTTCACTGAGCTTTGTGGAATGTGACTCAGTTCCAGCGACATCATCCATTCCGTTCTCCATCCCTGTCAGCTGACGAGCTGTAAACAACAGCAGAATTTTAAGAATATGATGCACACTTCAAATAACCAGGTATACAACATGTTCAATCATCACAAAAGATAGATCACAGAAATGCTGGACTCCACGTGTTTGATTTACTCGATGATGACATGTGTTTTAGGCATTAATGCTCTGATGCGATGGCATGGTCTCACCTTCAGGGCTGGGCTCTTCTCCAGACTGATCGCTCTGGCCGTCTGCAGGGCCGTCTGGCTGTTCATCTGCATTCAGCTCAGCGTGCTGCAGGCTCAGCTTATGGCACACCTCAAACGCCTGACCGATCGTCCGCACTATACGCATGGCCTGACTCTGAGAGACCAGAAAGGTGAAAGATCACATTAAACATACAATATTATGAATGATCTTAATACATTTGATAAATAATTTAAAAATGAAAATATGTTTTTTTTACATGTGCTACTACAATTCCACGGAAAAAAAAGAGCAAAAGGGCAATACATGAGAAGCAGAGCCGAGACAACAGAGACAAATAGGTGAAGAGTATCAAGGTTAAGGCCCTCTACAAATTTTATCAGTTGCTCAAGGACAAGATGGACTGAAAAATGGCATAAATTATATTTATCCTTGGTCTTGGGGGCAAAGTGTCAAAGAGAAAGGGAGTAACAGGACACAATTATTTTTACTTTTACGTATAAAAGAGACTGCTCTACCTTTTTTTTAGACTTGAATACATTGCATCTGAACGAGTTGCTGGATCCGTCACGAGCAATGTAGCTGAAAATCTTCAGATCCTGAGAATCATGGGATACATAGAAGATCCTTGGAGGAAACAGAGAAGAAAAAGTCAACATAGGCTATACATTAATATATCAGGTACCAATACCATTTATTACGGTAAATCTTCTGCATCTCACCTGTATATGGGGTCCTGCATAACCAGCATCTTGCTCTCATCCCACGTCCACTCTTTCCTCTAGAGGTCAAAACAAGGCAAATGTCAGGGACTCTACTGCAAATGTTCATTATGAATGTAGACAAGATTATAAACTTATAAACTCTAGTACTGTATTATTCAGAATGATATTCATGTGTCGTGTCAGAGGAGTATGGCTGATGAGATCATACATGCCTTGGGTTTTTTGCGCAGCACCACTTTGACCCCGTCTACGGAAACCACTATGCTCACTTTCTTCTTCTTCACGCTCTTTGCCTTGAACTCGTACTGCAAGTGAAAAAAGAGAGTGATTTGTATGCACAACCAATCAAACTGAAGCACTGGGACCCATTCTAAATCAGTTAGTACTCATTAGCACCTAAACTGCTAAATTATGGAAATAGATGAATCAATCAGTCCTGCCCTGAGAGCCTAATTTAAAATTCATTATAAAAAAGTATTTACAATAAACAACAACTTGCTTAAAGAGTGGAAATTGATATAAAAACTGGTGACTGGTTTCTAATATGTAAATTATTCCTGTGATGGCAAAGCTGACATTTTAGCAGCCATTAGAGATTTAGTGCTTATTGTCATCACAGTCTTCAGTGTCAAATAACCTGTGATGAATAAAAAGTTCAAAATAACATTATTTATTTGAAACAGGAATCTTTTGGAAATTTAAAAATGTTTCTGCTATCACTTTTGATCAATTTAAAGTGCCCCATCGATGGATTTTTGAAAATGACCTTTTATGAAGTGTGTAACACAGCTCTAAATCACCAAAAACATCCTGTAAAGTGTAAGTTAAGCTATTGTCTCTCTTAAAAAAAGTGTTTTTTGACCTTGCATGCATGTCAACCTGTTGTTTGGGACTCCCAAAACTAAAATATGAACCTTTCATACCCCATAATAAGGGCACTTTAATATACTGTAAATGAAATCATTGATACATTCAAAAATTGTTTCACAAGTTCCCCAACTTGTCCAATGCTAGCATTTAACTCGCTCTCTCTTACTCAATCTCATCCATTAAAAATGCGCTTTATACCTTTTATATTATACCTATATTTTATGTATCATAGGCACTGTGGGTTGAAAACAGAATTACAGAAAGCATGGCAAGGAACTTGTTAAAAAATACATATTTAAGATAGTAGTCAGGGAGATGCAGATATTTGTAAAAATAAATAAATAAATAAAAAAGTATTGCAACTTTGCATGAAATGTGTCCAAGAATGATTTTTTTCCAAATGTCTTCTGTCTGAATGATTCAGATTGCCACTATTTGAGTTTTGCGTTCTTTAAAACTCGTTGGGATGGATATAAATCATTCCTGCTGAAAGACTTGGTATTCATTATTAAAGTCAAGTCCTGGACTGAACTGAGAGAGCTACACTAATTCACCGAACGCTGATCTATCCATTTCTTGTAATCTAGAGAAAAACAAGGAGCGATGCTGGAAACATAAAGACTGTATGAGATGTACTACAAGAAAAGGACAAGACAGGTCTGTCCACGTGTGCAGATGACAAACCTTTAGTCTTGCCGAAGAGCTTGAGTGTGTTGAAGCTGCTAAAACTTTAAACTACCTTGTCAGAGTTAATCACCATCATGGTTCTCTATAAGTATGAGAAGAGAAGCTTATATTCACTTAGACCACATGTGTTAAATTACTCATCTACTTGAAATTCGCTTTGGGCAGTTGCATTGGCTGCATTAAAGGCATAGTTGGCACCCAAAAATGAAAATTCTGTCAACATTGGCAATGACTCAACTGTTTGGTTAACTGTTTATTTGCAGCTTTTTACCTGTCAGTGCCATGACAAGTTTAGATAAGGTAAGTTCCCTTTCAGTCGGTCACTTCAACGCCATGTCGGTGACCGACAAATAGGAATCTTGCCTGGAGATGTCCAAACTACTCTGCGTGTATGTTAAACGCTGATTAGGATCAGCTGAACCCAATCGCAGCCCGAGGAGAAGTAGGTCAGCAGATCTAGCGTTCATTAGCTTTTCGCTTCGGAGCCGAGCAGTTCATGCGAACATTCCTGAGCCTTTCTACTCTTGCGATTGACGGAGAAAGGCTGGTGATACGCCATTGCAGCGACGGTGGTTCCAGTCAAGTGGCGGTGACATTTGTATTGCACTATCTGCATTCGTTTACCAAGCGGCCATCTACCCAGTTTGCTTTAGCCTTTCACAAAAGAGCAAAGCCTAAAAAAGGCTCACGGATGGTACGTCTTTTAAAGACGCTTCCTTTAACGAGGAATGTCATACCATCCGTGCGTTGTTGGATGTGGCCGTTACCTGGCGCCAGCGGACAGTCACGAACACTGTTTAACATGCCTGGGTATTGAGCATGCTGAAGCGGCATTCGTGGATAGTTCTTGTTCCTCATGCAGGAAGATGACTATCTCGGAGTTGCGGATAAGGCATACTTACATGACCGGTGGAAAGGGAGTCCCTATTCCACTGCCTTACAGTGACAGTCAGGAACTCTCCTCGGAGAGCGCCTCCTGTCGTCCGCTTTCCGACACTGTTGGAGTCTCCAATTGGGCAGCCTGATCAAACGAAAACGGTGCCAGATGTCACTTTTGGAGCTCCCCCTGATGACCAGATGTCGGTTACTGCATCGGAAGGAGAGTACTGTTCTGGAGATAAGGCATTCGGTTTTGGAATGGTGTCCGATGGACACTCAACCATAACGGATACTGATCCAGAACTGGTCGCTATGGGCCGCCAGGGGGATCGGTATTAAGTGGAACCCTCCACAGCGTCCTGAGCCTCCGAGGCTGGATGATTGGTACTGAGGTGTGGCTCATGCTGAGGTACAGAGACCCACTTCGGTGCCTTTCTTCCCGGAGGTGTATGATGAGCCTACTCAGTCATGGAAGGCACCTTTCACTGCTAGGAAGCGATCGAGTGGTTCATCCTCCTTCACCACCCTTGACGGTGGCGTAGCGAGGGGCTACACTGGGGTCCCCCAGATGGAGAGCTCTGTTGCGATGCAACTATGTCCGCAGGCTTCTACCTCTTGGCAGAGTAACCCGTCGCTCCCCTCCCGGGCCTGGAGGCATTCGTCAGCTCTCGATGATGATGCCTATAAAGCCTGAGGAGAGGCTGTGTCTTTCGTGCACGCCATGGTGTTGTTGCAGGTGCATCAGGCCAAAGCACTGAGAGATCTGCACGAGGGAGGCCACGATCCAGAGGTTCTTCTGAGCTTTGTGCCGCGAAGGCGCCTGCTGTCACCCCCTGCTCCTCTGCCGCCAGTGCAGCAGCCACGTCGAGGAGCCGACAGCCGGGCTCCCGCCCAGGGATAGAAGGTACCGTTCTTCGGAGTGGGTGAGCTCACCGCTCTCTCTCCCGGTGGAGGGCCTAAGTGTTACCCTGAAGATCTCAGGCGGTATTAGTAAGAATTACCTTCCCCAGCTCTTGTGAGTTTAATCTCCTCCTATTTTCCATATGCATTGAAATTCATGATATATGCAAGTCTCTTGGATCTTACTCAATCTCTTACTAAATCTCTTACTTTTGGAAGAGAATGACATTCCATACGTCCTACATAGGATGTCCCAGTATCCAGTTACTTATAGTGCAGAGCTGGTCCATGTGGTGAGTCCCTTCCTAAAGACCAAACACAGGGGGTTGGAGACTCTCACATAGGACTGGAAGGGACAGACGTCACGTCCCGTTGCCATAGGGGCTGTACCGCCGCTAGGGGGCCGTAACACCGGCTCGGCTCCCTTCTTCAGGGAATGAGGGTTACAATACGTAACCGAGACGTTATACTTTGTGGTCCCAAAAGGAAATTTATCTTGGACTTATAAAGAAGCCACTGCATCCCATAAATCACAATACAATTCACAACGTTTAGCACAAATGCAAAAACACATAAGAATATCATTCATATTCACAGGAACAAAAGATATTCATTTTACACACAGACAGTCAGAATTAATTTGATGAGCACAATAAATGATAAAAGTTTATGAATGTCCAATTGACTAACATTGTTAAAAACTTTGATTTGTCTTTATTCTTAAATTTGCATAATAAATTATGATCGTTTTTGTTTTCTAGGCATATGTTTCAACCATTTGTAGTCGCCTAGTAATATGAAATAAAGCAGAGTTTAGCCTAAACTACCCTATATTCTTTTGCACTATTCTGATTCCTTTAGGAATCCACATTATATATACTCATTAATTTTAATAATAATTCTTCTTCTTTATTAAAGGGGATAGACAACATAATGTCCCAAAGACAGTGGAGACATTTCAACCAAATCCCATTTAATGGTTAGTATTTTGCATATTTATTTTCTATTCATAGGAAAATTATGAAGGACAATATTTACACCACAGCTTTCTGAAAAGTTAACTTCAGCCAGAACATCAAGAGCACTGAAATGAATGGCCTCTAACCGGAGATGCACATTACTTAGCAAGCATGCAGCCGTTTAGGACCAAGGACAGCTCAAGACCAAACAAAATAAATGCAAAAGGAAAGAAGCTGAAAATCGAGGGACAAGACATGGCTGGGAGTGAATACAAAACAAGGCTAATTGTCAAATGCTCAACACCAATTGACAATTCAGCCTTCAGGATTTCTCATTCATATCACACTTAACACTCCAAGAGACAAAACTGCACCAAACACAAAAGACATTGTAAATAAGATCTATCCATCATATGGTATACTACTGCATTTGTACAGGACCCAACATAATAACATCAATAATCAATAAATAAAACCAGAACACAAATAAATGTAACTCTCTCTACTGTACAGTATCTTGCTTTCTTGCATTCACCTGCTTTTTTTAGTCCTTGGATACCATTTTAACCTGTCGTGTCTTGAAGAAGCTCCTGACTACATGATGCGACCTTCAATATAATTAGCAGTGGATGTCAGCATCCAAAGGCCACACTAAATATTAATGCACCCTTCCCGAACAACATGTTTATAAGCATACCTCAAGATGTGTGATGCTGGATTGTGTGATATAGATATTCCCCCCAAAATTTATTTATTTAAAAATTTTACTAAATCCATATAAATATCTCTGATTTTGACATTTGATATACTAGTATACTAGTGTGGTATACTTTATACTGCACCCTATTTTTTAAAAACAGGCTAGGAGCAATGGAAACAGCATGCACATGTTTATTTTAATACATTTATTTAGTGGTTTTAATCCAGCAAATACAAGAACTTTGCATTCCAATCACTGAGCAAAGAAAGGTATTATAAATCATATTTAAGATTATTTTCCCTATGCCTAACAAATCAATAGGAAATGGTCGTTTTAATCTTAATGTCTTAACCACGTTACACTTCATGACTGAACACCTCGAGTTTTTGCGTGCCCCATGACAATAATTCACTTAAACCTGCGTCACTTTAGCTCCATTTGTGCAAAAAGGCAAAATCGAACTAAACCATTCTGTGTCAGCATTCTTTAAAGGAGAAAAGAGTCTGCAAGAATGAAATTTTAATCATTCTTATTGCTCAAGTGCAAAGTGCATGTATAAATATTTAAGATACACTGCATAGTCATTGTTTTCTGTGCATAAACATTTCAGTGAAAAGTTTGATAGGTGCAGTTGTTATTAAATAATACTAATCCAGTACTAATACTAATACAAATATGAATTCTACTACTATTACTATAAAATTAAAACTGAAACTGAGGAAATCACCCAGAAAACAAATGAGTTAACCTTCAAATTTGGGATTAGGTGCTGAATCCAGACATCTGCTAAAATCCTGTCTTGCTTTTATGTCTAATTTCCATTTTGTTAATAAGCATCTGCATTGTGGGCTTAAAGTTGACAAAGCCGCCATACTCAGCACTTAATGACATTCCTTACTGATCTCTCTCTGTCCCCCGGCTTGCAAGTGATTTTAGATGCCAGCATACTAGAGAAAACAATTACAAGTGACATCTCCATTTGATTTTTAAGACAGCCATCAAAAGCATTTACTCAGCAACTGAACACTCAAAAACAAGTGGACTTGTATTACTGAGACTACACTGTGGGGAATAAAAAAAGAAATTATAAAGCAGTTTCCACAAATAGAATACATAAATGGGTCTGAAAATAACAATTTTCTGTAACACATGACAGATTAAAATTGTAAAACTTTGTCTGGAATATAAAATGCATCGGGATTTATTAGTTTTATCCCATTAGCCGACAGTACTGGGTATACACAGAAAAGCGGAATATCATGATGAACCATGAAAACCTCAAATACAGCTTTTCAAGAAAGTCTTTGAAAGTCTTAATGCAATCTGGGTCACGATTCATAAAGACAATCCATTAAAGGCAGTATCCTAGTAACAGTCTTTAAATGTGAGATTTTGGGGGTTGATTCTTTTCACCCAAATCTTCCCAACAGTCCTTTAGTGCTACAAACTAATACATCAGCAGGAGGACGACAGGAAGGAGGGTGGAGGTCTGTGAGGTTGCCCGTCAACGATTGCCCAAAGAACTAACAAACTCACAGTAATGTCAAACAAGTTTTCAGTTGTCAATCATTGAGTTCAAACTTGACAGCATCTTGTCACTGTACAATCCATTTAAAAACGAAAACAATAACAAAATAACTGAATAACCTCGTATGAAGCTATACAATAACAGCATAAGGCAATTTTGGGTTGATTTTGTCTCAAGTTAAACAGTACTTAGTCAGAATTTCCTGCTAGTACAGTGAAAATATAGATTTTTCAATATCTAGTAAAATATTGCATTTGTAATGTTGTCTTGTTGTTTCTCATAGGAATTTCACCCTTGGCACTGGGGATGCAAGAACTACTTCCATTAGACACTGTCTTTGGAAACGACCTTGACCTGCCTGGGATGTTGAGAGTGAGTTTCTCTGCTTGATTGGGATTTCCGCTTGACTTCAGACCAATGGGGAGTGTGTGTCATTTTAACAGAGCGTGTACTTGAGGAAGTGAGCGAGAGAGACGGAGCGACAGACAGGGAGAGAGGGAACACTGAACAGACTTCCGAACTCATTTCTTGGAAGCTGAGTCGGCAGAGCTACCTGCTGGGAGTGGGACGAGGGCCAATCAGTTGATGTCACGAACCCCAGGGGCGGGATTTAATAACCTTTACTGTGCTGCTGGCCCTCTAGTATGGCTTGGCATTTCAGTGTGTGTTTACGTGGGAAACAGTGAAAGACACTATGAGCAATCTTACATGGAACATTCAGGTTTTCTTCAACAAGCTGTTGTCAAGAAGACATCTTTTATAGATGCGTTACATGTTTGCGTCAGTCATACTGTGTCAGTCAGGTTTTATGTTCGCACAAACTTTTGGATTCTTGAAATATCATTATGAAATAAAAGTTTTTCTTAAATACACATGGGACACAATTATTGGTACCCTTAGAAAAATCCTATGAGTAAAATAACCTGAAATGGGATCAGGCATTATAGGAGAAAATTTAGAGCTGTTTTCAAAAAGCATTCAATAAATAGGTCCAGTAAATGATGGTCAATATGTATTAAAGAAAAACATTTATTTCATAATGATATTTCCTCCCATTTGAAATTCTTATTATACAATGAAAGGTTAGATTTTTTTTAAATAAAAGATCAAATGGATTAAGGGTGCCGATGTTTTTGGCCATGACATGCGTAAGATATTAAGATTTGCGTATTAGATTTTTTTTACTTTGAAATTTGTTCTTTATTTAATTTACATTTTTTTCACAGATAGA
The DNA here is from genome assembly GCA_032275025.1 of Enteromius treurensis. Lineage (NCBI taxonomy): Eukaryota > Metazoa > Chordata > Actinopteri > Cypriniformes > Cyprinidae > Enteromius > Enteromius treurensis. Next base: position 5,340,931 of record JAUCMU010000097.1, on the reverse strand, counting down.
AGCTTGCTTTGAAGCTGATGTTCATAAGGGCATGTGCTTGACTGAATAGATGACAAGACATGTGTACTGACAGGAACTCCCAGTGGTACTATCTCTAACAACAGCCTCAGCCATTAGAAGTGAGTTTATGTGTGCAAGCGGTGTGTGTGGTAGAAATGAAGTGAAAGAGATTGTGATTTTGCCTGCTGTAAATGTCAAACCTGGAAAAATCCATATTAGTCAACAATTAGTTTAGACCTTAAGAACATACTGTTTCCATTTCAGACACATCAGTGTATGACCTGGACTTGATGTGTATAAACAGCACAGTAACAGGTGTGAGCAAAGACTAATTCAAAATGACTTGTTCTTTCTGTCTAATGTAGTGTAGTGTTTGGACATGTGTCCACACAGAAGGTCAACTCAGAAAACAGGGCCAAGTATGAGGGCACCATCTGTCCCATATGCATGTCTGCTTTTGTGTTTGAACAACAATGTCGACACTCAAGCGTCCAAGTCATATGCATTGTGCCAAGATTAAATGTAAAAGATTATGGTTTATAGATTAAGGGCAGATCTTTGTTAAATAATAACACCTGTCATACAGTACTCTTTAAAAGTTTGGGGTCAGTAGGATTTGTTTTTATAAAACAGCAGGGGTGACATGAATTGATCAAAACAAGACAAATAAATTATACTATATATATATATATATATATATATATATATATTTCAAATAATTTTAATTCATAATGTTAAAAAAAAAATCTCTATAAATATTTTATTTTAAATTAAGAAGATTTCACAATATTACAGTTTTGCTGTATTGTGATCAAATAAATGCAGCCTTGGTGAGTAGAATAAAAATAATTAATTAAAAAAACTGTTCATATTAACCCCATAACCTTGACAACTGGAAAAGCAGAGCTATTTAAGTTTTAAAAGTTTCAATTCAGTCATTCAAATGACTTTTCAACTTATTTATACTAATGTAATTTAACATCTGACAGAAATTTGCTTTAAAATCACTTTCTTAAATTAAAAATGTCATTTGTTTCATAAAATTGCCCATATTAACCCCATAACCTTGACAAATGGAGGAGCAGAGCTATTTAAGTTTTAAATGTTTCACTTCAGTAGTTCATACTGTATGACCCTTTTTTAATCAGTTATCCTTATGTAATTTACCATCTGACAGAAATTTGCTTTAAAAAATCACCTTTCTAAAGTAATTCGTTTTAGAAAACGACTCACACAAACATTTATAAAGCCATTTTCAGTTTACTCAGCAATGACATCTTAAATGGCAATTACATTCCCTTTCAGTCTCTCTCTCATATACACTCTTATATAGGGGTGTAACGATTCATTCATTTTCTCGATGCATCGATTACAAATCCTGCCGATGCATGTGCATCGATCTTGAAACATGGATTTTTGAATCGTGAATCGTTTGTTTCAGTCAATAATCAATTTAATATTTTAAAATCAAATGAATCTCGATTATATAACGAATATACGATGGATAATTAAAATATATATATATAAATCTTAAATTAGTTGCGTCTGCGACGTAAAGTGCGCCCTCACTGCAGTGGCGCAGTGGATTACGTCGCTAATCTTCAATTCGCGCCTGTTTGTTGTCATCTGAATAAACGCAGCAGTGCACAATGGAGGGCAACAAAG
>JAUCMU010000097.1:5307252-5334697 GCA_032275025.1 Enteromius treurensis | reverse complement strand
ACAGTATGTTATGTCCATGTACTGAACTGTTATTATTCAACCATGCCAAGGTCAATTCAGTTTTCCATTCTATGGCAACTTTAATGCTTTTATATATTAACAAAGCTGTGGTTTCAAAACATATTATGCAATGCAATACAAAAGTTAATTTCAGTCCAAGTTGTGTTCTTGAAATATTTATTACCAATATATACAATTCTTGCATTTACTTCATATTAATTGGTAAAGATTTGACATTGTGAAGGAAGAGCTGAAGATGAGGGTTTTAACGTTTCTACTAAAAGGCCTGGAGCAGATTGTGTGCAACAGGTTTTCCAGCTAACCTTTGATCATGCTGTCCATTTGAGAGGGCTTAATTCATGTATCCAGCATGATAGAGTAGGCTTTATAGGGTTGACTCGTGTGTTTATACTCTCTGAGAGCTCTGACAGGCCCTATACGGCAGCGCTGGCTCCAGTATTCCTCTAGTGTTGCACAAGGCCATGTTTTAATCCTGCAGTGGCATTTGTGACTAATGTGTGTTCTAACGGTCAGAAACGTGGGCTGTTATCAGGTTGTAGGTTTGAGCTCTGCGAGTGCTTTCGGCATGGTCTCCTCGAGCGCTTCAGATGAAACCTCTGCTTATATAAGCGGTGTTTGTGTGTTTTCAGAAATGAGACGCCTCAGCTGTTCACGGTGCTGCCCGAGAGGAGGACGGGGCCGGTCGGGGCCGCCATGATGGCCTCCACACACATCTACGACATGTCTACGGTACGGCTGCGTGTCCGCTTCTCGGATAAGTTTTGGTTTGATGTATTCTTGGTGCGGGGCCTAAATTCACATTTTCAGTGTAACATCCATAAAACTATGCACTTATGCTTTATGGATGTGTTTTAATAAACCAATATCCGTTATTTTAATTTGAAACAGTCTAATTCTATCACTTACACCACAAAATACAAACACATCTTGGTTTTGACAGGTTTTTTTTTTAGGTGTGGGAGGACGTCAGTTCAAGTGTCATACGAACCAATAATCTTTTCATCTTTGCTGCTAGTTATTGCATGAAATTAACGTCTAAACATCCGAAGGTGTTGAAATAAAATAACTTGGCACTTAATGTCTTGTAATAACACAAGCAGTGTTTTAGCCGCATAATGATGTCAGTAAAACAGATTATGAATAATGCCAATTAACATTTTCCTCAGAAAAGCCAATCAGCGCATAGACATAAATCATTTTTATAATTTGCATCATAATTTGCACTATTGCATTTCTTCACATAGACAGGGCTTAGTGTTAAAGTAATTTGCATAAACATTTGCATGCCGTAACAAAAGAAAACATCATTGGTGTGCATCTTAAGACAAAACAAGGACATGTTTTAAAGTCACTCAGTGCACGTTTATTTCAGTTTAAACAGCTCAGATTTACATTTTAATCAAGCTTTGTCTGTTTTTTCCTAAAAAATAGGAATTTCTGCAAAAGATTAATATCCAGCGAGTCTTCATTTCGTGCATATTTAAATAAATCTGTAATGAAAACTCATTTTATAAAGTTTTTTTTATAGAAATAAGCTGCTTTACATGCAACATAAGTGCATTTATATTTGATATTTAAAAAAAAAAAAAGCGGTTAGCAAATGCAACCTTTAATATTTTAGAAAAATATTACATGCTTCCTTGTATAGTTTATAGTATTAGTTGAAAGAAAAACTTGATCATCATCTGACTGATATCAAATCAGGTTTTAGTCAAATGGTGAAATCTTTTAATGTCCAGCTATTATTCATCATCTTACCGTTTATACATTTTAAAACACAACCAGGTGCATTAATGAACGTGAGACGAACTGCTGCACAAATGCGTATAGGTCTGGGACTGCTATCCCAGAGTTCTGTGATAACCTTTGCAGGAGCGCTGACTCTCGCAGCCATCACATCTCTCCCCATACGCCGCTCATTTGCATATAAAATGACAGCGAGAGATAAACGAGCAGCCGCTGGCGGAGGAAATGTCAGCTCTATAGCGTTTCTGCTTGTCATGTTTACCTGCTGCTTCCTCTGATCGTCCTCTCTGGTGTGGTCGTTGCAGACGGTGATCAGTCGTAAGGTGGGGGTCGTGGCGCTGAGCGGAGACTCTCAGGGGGTGGAGGTGGCCCTGGCGCCCGAGGAGCTGGAGCTCGACCCCATGGCCATGACGCAGAAGTACGAGGAGCACGTCAGAGAGCAGCAGGTGGAGAAAGAAGACTTCAGCGACATGGTGGCCGAGCACGCCGCCAAACAGAAGGTGAGTTCAGACCATCCTAAACCAACTTTAGATTGGAGGTAAAAATAGCCTGCATGTTTAAGGGCCTTGCAAAATATGCTGTAAAAAACACTAAAGCTCTCTGCTAAACGGAGGAGTTTTGTGTGTGGTCTTTGTAAATGTGTCTTTCCTGTGTTTCTTGCAGCAAAAGAAGCGCAAGGCTCAGCCGCAGGACACGCGCTCCGGAGCGAAGAAGTACAAAGAGTTCAAGTTCTAGCCGTGCGGTGATCTGCGGGACGCCAGCCCTTCTCATCCCTTATTTCTTTTCTTTCTTTTTTTTTAACTGCTGATGGTGTGTAGAAGCGCCCTTGTGTTTGAGCGTCACATCGCAGTGAGCGATGTTTTTCATTTATGCTCGATGTTTTTGTAAATAAAATACCAGTCCGTGACAAACTGATGTTAGTCTTTCATTTCGTTAATGTCACCCACTTTTTGAGGAATAGTTACAGTAGTTATTTTTGTATGCTCAACTCTAAAATATTGACTTAAATGACGATAAATGAATCTTTGTGGTGACTTTGTAACATATCTATTGATTAACCTGGAAACCCTGTAGGATTTATTTATGGTTTATCTGTTATGCAGTGACTCGCTCAGGCCAGCAGGGGGCGAGTCAGAGCCTCCGCAGGAAGTCTGACCGTATCACCTGATGTGTGGGATTTGTTTTGACCTACATAGCACTTTCACTCGCACTTGACCTCAGTCGAGAGCAGACAAACACGCGTCTCAGACAATAACACGCTCGTTTCCCGTCAAACACACCGGCCGAATGAGCTCCAACACGTCACGGCGGCGGGCAGGAACCGATTTGCCACATTCCTGTCATCGTCCAAACAATGACTTCATTTCAAAGGCTTGAATATCATCTCAGGTCTTCATTTTTGTGTGTGTGGTTTGATGAGTGAGACACCAGTATTATTCGGGAGGTTTATGCTGGGGTACTCGGTGAAATGATCTTTGCACATTAAACGAAAGTCACGTTTCCGTATGGAGGCCCAATCTCTGCCACAGAAGAACAAAAGATTGATCACATCAAGCTGTGGGAAATCACAATATTGATACAAGTTTAAATTATGAGATGCCAAAGCCCGGTTCCCCACACAGGGCTTAGCCTAAACCAGGATTAGGCCGTGGTTTGAGATTGAAAGTTATGACCAATTCTAAATTACATTAGAATTCAATTCTGAATCTTAATAAAACGTTGAAGTCAGTTTAAAAAGTAGAAATCTTGACACATTTCAATTCAAGATTTTACAAGAATTGGCAAATGTTAATCACGACTGTTTAAATTATGGCATAAAAATCCCAATTTTAAGATGCTGGGATCAAAATCAGAATTTAATAATATTAATGAATGTCAGGTATGGCCGTCAAAATGATGACAGGAAATCAGAAGTCTGTTATGGAGATAAAAAGTCATGGCTATTCCAGAAAGGTGAAGTGGAGATGATCAGAAAGGATGTGGTTTTGAAATTAAAGTTAGGCCTATTACATAAAATTTGAAATTATGAGTCATAGTTATAACTTTACCTCATCATTTGACTGTCATGATTATTACTTTCTTACCTCATAATCAACTTATCTTATAATTTCAACATAAAAATACTTTTATTATTTTGTTAAAATATATTAACTTAATTTATTAACATTTCAGCGTTTGTTTTATAATTACGATAATGTCGTCGATGCAAATACCATACATTTTATGTCATAAGTATGTCTTTCCATTTCAGAATTATGATTTACCATACTTTCCATACTTTTTCCCCTTCCACAGTTTTCACACAAAAGTTTGAGTCTGTTTTTGCGTTGCTCAACTCTCATAGATGCACTAGAACCGTGACTAAACTGTGACGCGGCGCGGTACAGCAGCGTTTCAAAGCCAGATTGTAATGACTCAACTAATTAGCGCTTTGATCTGAATACCCACAGGCGTGGGTGCTTACCTTCCGTTTCAATCGCACAACATCGTCAGCATCCTCGGGCTGGACTCGTTAAGAGATGAAGTCATAATCGCTACACGGGCCCGAGGCTCACACACACGTCTCAGGAGAAGCCCAGCTGTGTCATGCGTTGGCCAGCATCAGCCGGTCATCTTCTCTGCCTCAGACGGCCGGAAGGTGAATGAGCTGATAAATATAGATGTGTTTTCATCACCAGCCTCCTCCTCCTCCTGTGTGGGGTTCCCAGCACTCAGTTTGCCTGGATATGTGTGAGTAAACAGCAGGCGTTTAGATGATGCTTTCACCTTGCTGTGACACAGGGGTCGTTTCTGAGTGACCCTCAGTCCTGTGTTTATTAGGACAGGACCGGATCACCGTCATATAATCCAGGCTCATTTTAATGTGGCTGACCACATGACCAGCTCAACTGAGCACTAGTGTTGTCCTAAAATGACCTGAAGACAAACTCACCGTCCATTACTGACCATTCATACTGTTTTAACAGAAATATTTGATATCGATCCTGTTATTAGCACATTGATTGATGAATGTATTAAATATAATGGAAAGCAGAACTAACATTAATAATTAAATTAATATTTTAGTTTAAAGATTTCACATTTTAACAACATTTAATAATGCATTAAATATATATATATATATATATATAATATTAAAATGGTAGTGTAATGATTGACTTTTAATTTAATAATTTAATAATTTTTACATTTTATGAGATTTAATGAGATTTAAAGTCAAAATTATGAGATCGAAAATGATCTAATTTACATTTGATCTCATAATGTCACATATGACAAGATAAATGTAAATGATGAATGATGTAAATTTCACCTTTTTTGTCATAATTTTGACATCATAATTTCAACTCTTTATCTCATAAAATTTACTTAAAATCTCATAATTTCACCCTTTTGTCATAATTTAGACTAAATCTCATAATTTCACATTTTTGTAATAGCTTTGACTTAATATCTCATCATTTCAGCTTTTCATCTCATAATTCTAACGTGCATCAATTATGACTTTTTGTGCAAAATGTATAATTTTAAATAAAAAAATGACAGCTATGTGACACATTGACTTAAATTCAGTGAAAGAATATTTTATATCTAAACATATAACAGAACAAATGTCAGAACTGTTACTGACAGCGTGGGTGTGTTTGAGACCGATGTGAAGGGAGCAGTTCTGCTGTGGATTCATTGTGTATCTGACGTCTATAAATCCATCAGACATGAACAAACTCTCGACGATGAACCCTCCTGTTGTCCCGAGAAACTCAAATTTGACCCACATTGAAAAGCATAAATAATTGATGAGTTCTTAATGACGGTTCAGTGGCTCTGAATGTGTTTTATCTGCTCCTGAAGTGTGTTATATGAGGGAGAAAGACAATTTGTCCAACGAAAATGCAGAAGGAATGCAACCTCAGAAAATTTCTGGTTGATATCAGTCCCTTTTTCCATTTTATACAATCATATAAATTGTGTTTTCTAGCAGTGTGTTCAGTTATTTGTTATTGACGGGTGAATTCAATATCCACAAGTTATTTAAATGGGATGTTTATGTCATAATAAATCTCCATTGTTACTGGAACAGCATATATGGTCACACTTTACACGTCTATCATCAAATCCATCCCTCCACTTCAGATAAACTATTATCTGTGGCATCCCACTCACTTCAAAAAGTGCTGGTGCGGGTTTTGTTGTGCTGTATTTTAAGAGACAATTACATCTTATGGGCCTCTTACCCTGTACCTTTATACACATCATATGTTTAAAGCCAATTTGGATAGAAGTGTCTGCACACACACACACACACACACACACACTTTATTTTGCTGCTGCTGTTTATTATCTATTGTTGGTCAATTTTTAGTTTCTTTTGTTTAATTTGTAACTGAGACTTTTTTAGTACTATGTACAATGACCATTAAATACATTGAATTATTTAAATATCTTGGATTATACTTTATTCATAAATTTACAAAATAAACAAATAGATTAAATAAGTAATAAAACATAAAGCTGCATGACATGCTAAAAATCCACAGGTAAAGGTAAAAATCCACTATGTAAAATGTTTATTTATTGCATTATTCTATTTATTATATTTAGGAAATTGTTGTATTTCAGATTTATGCATGCTATTTATACATGTAAAAATATCATAAGGTTACAGCCGCAAGCCACTTATATATTAAATTATATTGTGTTTTTTTTATTCTGCAGGAAGAAGAACAAGACAGATATGTCCTTTCATCAACCCTCTCTGTATTTCTCTCTATCTCTTTATATTTTGGAAAGTAGATATGTTTGAAAGAAAAGTATCAAATGCTTAATCTTGTGTTGGGGCCAGCAAAGATGGACGTTTATTTGAGTAGGAGAAAGAAAATTAAGAAGAGTATAGTACAAAATATTATTACAATGTTTTTTAACTTGGTGCAATCTAGAATTTGAGTAGATTAGAGTATTGATTATTCATTTGGTGTTTTTGTGTCATTTTTGAAGATTATCTAATTTTTACATCTTATTAATTTGTCTTTGGTAAAATACTTGACACTGGCAGATTATGTATTTGTGATTTTTTTTTGTTGTTGTTGTAAATAAACTTTAGTAAATTCTAAAAAAAAGAAAGAAAAAGAAACACCCCTCTCTCTCTCTTTCTCTGTATCTCTCTCTCTCTCTTTCTCTTTCTCTGTGTGTCTCTCTCCCTCCCTCTCCCTCTCTCTTTCTTTCTCTCTCTCTCTCTCTTTCTCTGTGTGTATCTCTCTCTCTCTCTTTCTCTTTGTGTATCTCTCCCTCCCTCTCCCTCTCTCTTTCTTTCTCTCTCTCTCTCTCTTTCTCTGTGTGTATCTCTCTCTCTCTCTCTCTCTAGGGTTGGTTATGAGGGCTCGTCTTTCACAAGAGGCGTTGCTCTTCGGCCGTGGCGCTTCTCTGCAAGCAAAAAATAAATTTCCGCTTCCTGCAACGATAAACAACTAGCGCAACTTGAGCAACATTCGCAACGGCGGCTGAAGAGCAGCGCAGCGCGGTCAGTGTACCCGAGCCTCGGTCCTCGTGGACGGATGATTGTGCTGCAGTAAGAGGGTCGGCGCTCCGGCAAACAGGCGTTTAACTCGGGTTTTCCTTTATTGTTTTCAAACATAAGGTTCCTCCAGCATGTCGGATCGGGGAGGGCTCCCGAGAACTGGAGGCGTACCGTCTCCGCAGCCCTCCAAACCGGTGGCGATCACCTCCAATCGGCCGGTGCACATGAACCTGTACGCCACCTGGGAAGTGGACCGATCGTCGCCGAGCTGCGTGCCGAGGTAAGGCGCCTCTCTGCCGGGGAGGGAAGCAGCGGTGCACCGCCGGATAATGCTCGAGGTTTCCTTGACATTTATCCACATAAAAGACAACACACTGAGTTAAAGCTGGGGGGATACGACAGTGAGCAGAGCCAGGTGTAATCAAAGAATAAAACGAGCCAGGACAGATTTCAGCACGATATATGTGTCGCGGTTTTCAGTGAAAGCGATATGAACAATGATCGGTGGTTGAATCTGAACACGACAGTGCGGTAAAGACCAGAGCAACTTCAGCTTAACAAAGAGCTGCAGGTGAAATGTTCAGACATGCAGGGCTTCATGTATTGTATCTCAGCCTGTCAGTGGTCTGGGATATTTGTCAGGAATGCTGGCACAGGAACTGTTGTTCTGCTTTTCTGGAAAAATAAGTAACGGATAGAGATTTACCGATATTGCATGGTATTAGTGTAAATATCTACAAATCCTTGAATCACGATGCATTTGACAAGTAAAATGATTTTAAGATATAATTTCTTTTATATATAAAACAAACAAAAAATCTAAATTTGGTTAGTTTTTAAATATCTGCCAAATAAACTTATTTGAAAGGTTAAACCATAATATTTTTCTCCATTGGTAGAAATCTTTGATTTTTGCAAATATATTTTTGCCGTATATTAGTAGTAGCAGCAATAATAATATAATTATTGTTGTTGTTCATTTTAGTAGTATTATTTTCCCCAAATTATGCTCTTTAAGACCCAATATTGATACACTACTACTAAAATATTTCCCCTTAATAAAGAAATAATTCTAGTATATCTTATTCATATGTTGTGTGCCGTCCTGGGAAATTGGGAATGATCTAAATTAAATAAATGTTTGAAATGCTGTATTTTGGACAGCAGATTGATGTAATGGTGTTTTAATTTGTCAGGGTTTGGAAATGAATTGTGTGTCGTAGAATTGGTTTGGGATGCTGCCGTGGGATCTGTCGGCTTCATGTATTGTATCTCAGCCTGTCAGTGGTCTGGGATATTTGTCAGGAATGCTGGCACAGAAACCGCAGAGCTGCATGCTTTGTGTTGCAACCTGTTGTTCTGGAAAAAGACTATTAGACTAATGGATAGTGATTTACCGATATTGCTTTTTTATGACCAGTATTGATACAGATATTATTAGTTGTACTAGTAGTAGCAGCAATAATAATAATTATTGTTGGAATGTTGAAAATACATTGGAATTTTTTGGGATATATTAAATTAAAGCTGTTTTAGTGTCAGGGTTTCATGCATATTCCATCGGAAATGGAAAGCAGTCGTGTTGATTTGGTTTGGCATGCTGGTAACTGTCGAGCTTCATGTTTTGCATGTTAGTTTAGTTTAGTTAGATAGTTGGAGTAAACCGATATAGAAGTGCTACTCACAAAATATGTCATTTATCGGTAGACCCAATACTTACAAACTACGAACCGATAAAGTCGGAAATAAATATCAGGAAAAATATCTTTGCCATGCATTTAATTGGGATTGGTTTGGGATGCTCCATTGGTAATTGTAGAGTTTGATTTGTTGTATTCCAACCTGATATTCTGGAAAATATTGAAGTACAGGATAGTAAATTGACTTTTGTGACCCATATTAAAACACACATATATATATATATATATATATATATATATATATATATATATATATTTTTTATTTTTCTTATATTTTTAAAATTTTATTATTAGTAGTAGTACTATCATTACATTAAGTACTATATTTCTGTCACAGTTTCTTTAAGTTAAACCAAACTTGTTTTGATTAGATTTTGTGAAGCCCTTCAGGTTTCTATGAGTTTGTTTTGTTGATCAAATGGAAAAAAATCACCAGAACTAACATACATTCACTGTACAAACATTGTCTCAACTTATTTTGCAACTCATTTCCATTCTTTCAATCGCTTGATGTATATGTTGGCATTCCATATCCATTATTGTGAAGTAGTTCAGATCTCAGCATCCTCCAATTTTAATGTCGTTCTTCTTTGTTTCTGTTGTTGAACGCCATGCACAAAAGACGTCGCTGTCGACTCGCATACGTCAGTGCAAATGCGAGCCTTCATATGCAAAATCTTCCCAGTACATTAGTACTGTACTTTTAGTTCTGGAACTAATGTGCGAAATAACCTATTGTTATCATACTTGGTGTGAAAGGGACTTTAGTATCATCGAGGAGAGGAGAGGAGAGGAGAGGAGAGGAGAGGAGAGGAGAGACTAATACAGGATAGAAAGCTCTATGAAAATCTTGCAGCTGAAGCACTTTGATCTCCCGGCAGGCCTGTCACAATCTTTAAAGGTAACAAGTCATGCACACACATTCAAAATCCTGCTCCATGTGATCAAGCAACACATGCAACTTAATTAGTCTTGGAAATTTACTTCAGTATGAGCTACAAGGATCTGTATGAGTACATGTCAAGTATACATATAGAAAACTAGTACACACACACACTGACCAATGAACCAAAATAATGGCAGTCATCTCCAATTTCCATTTGCTGTAGACCCTGCAGAGATCATTCATGGGAAATAACAAGGCTTTCTGTTCCCCACTGTCTTTGAGTGTGTGTGATCTCTCTTTTATCAATGTGCAGCACATGAAATATGAAACCTCAGGTGAAAAAAATACTATCAGGATACACCCTAAGCTTTAAGCGCACACTTGTAGACTCTGGAGAGAATGTGATAAATATAGAGGAACAGGCTGTTTTTTTCCCACTGCAAAAAAGGTGTCTGAGAAAACAGCTGCTGTGGGCCAATCAGTAGTGATTACTCAGCACAGTCTGTGTCTGTGAGTGTCTGAAGAACTTACCCTGATTCTTCTCATAGCAGCGACAATCTCCATTCGACTGTTGGGTCTTGGGACATCCAGGCTGCCAACATACTGCACAAGAAACACGTGTTTCAATGTTAGACGAAGAGCTTTCTGTTTAAACCGTTATTAACTGCACCAGAGGAACCGCTCAGTCTTAATGAGGCAGCTTCATTTGCACAAACACAAGCAAACACACTTTCTAGGTTAATGAATGCCAAGTTACTTTTGCATTGGCAGGACACTGGCAGCCTCAGTTTCTCAAATTTGATTTATGCTTAAATGTAAATCTAAATCAGAAATTTATTGCTTTTGTTTCAAGGCCTACATTCCGACAAATGATGGCCGTACTAATTTAAAATAAACAACAAATGTTCTTAAAATCAAACAATAATATGTATCAATATCGACAAGAATGGCATAAGCCCTATAATATCCAAAGATAAAAAGGCCATTTGAGACCCTGGCTGTGAAAACCCAGTTAAAGTCATTTTTTAGGATTTGACTACAGGTTTCTTTCAGAAAATCATTCTTTGTGAGGTAAAGAACATTGTTTGAAAAGGTAACCTTGATATATTTAATACTGACTAAGTGAGGCCATGTCAAATACTAAAAGTGAAATAGTGAAATATAGTGAAATAAGAGGTAAAAATTAAGCTTTGATGCATGTTATCTCATAATTAGCTTCTGAGACTCTGGCCTGGATTTCACAGACAGGGTCACATTTATAAAAAAAACACATCAGTAGACGTTAGCCTGTACAAATCTGTATTGCTTCAAGTTTTATTATTTGCATACATAATAAAAGCAAACCTGATTCGGCATTGTCAGGAAATTAATGAGGGAAGATATTATTATCTTACAAATTTCACTTACCAAAAATTCACACTCAAGAAATCGCTTAGGGCACCACTTCCATTTTCTTTAGGAAATATCAAATCTAGTTATACATAGGGTTTACTGTTTCAATAAGTTATGTGTGAATATTGCTCAAAAGAACATATCCACATTCCTATGATTGGACAGAACTGCCTTCCAACATTTACCCACACACAGAAGTGAAAAAAATATGGAACGAGTCCCAAACAAGTCAAGACAAGTGACAACCTCAGTGGAGGAAATATATCATGATTCTTCAGAAATCAATCTAAAATTAAAATAGTTTGCTCAATAAACATTAACTGTATTAATAACTGAACAGTGCACCATTAACCATTAACTCACACTCAATTAAATATTCAAAATAGGAACATTTTATATAATAAAACTATGTTAAAACAAGACGTCCATGAGAACCAAGAGTATAAAAATGGATGATTCTGTATCTATGACCATCCCTGACACACCATTACATATTTCTAAATGAGTAGATCAGGCTGCCAGCTGCAAAAAACACGCTTAATCAAGTATAGGTTCAGTGTTTACAAACAGCACAGTGTTCTTGCATGCTTGTAATGACCTGTTTTTAAGCTATACAGAGATGTTGACCTTAAATACTTCTCTCCAGCTTCCACAGTCTAAATCCAGCAGAGAGGGACAGCACTACTGACAACAGTTCAGCAAAAATAGCAACTTATACAGCTGATTTAAGCTTTGAAAGACAAGACTGCAAGACTGCAGTCAGATTGTGTGACTGTGAATGTGAGTGGTTCTAGGTCTTGGCTTTCCAGCTTTGGCCAATAAAACTCCTGGAAGATAATCCTGCATCACAAATTGGAGCTAAAATTACTCAGCGATAGGCTTCCGAATGGCTCGGTATACAGAGCTTTAGGTTTCCTTAGGCATTTAGATTTGAAAAGCTTACAGAAAATCTCTCTGGGAAAACACCACTATTTATGATATATATGAGACAACAGACTGCAATATTTTTTTTAAATATGCAAGTGTCTGAGTATGTAGATTTATTGAAGAAATGACTATGTTAAAAATAGACCTAGGAGTTATCTGGGATGTCCTGGCTTTTATTAATGGGCACTAATTAAATATTTATTAACCAGGCAGTTTTATACATTGGTTGGTGTATATGAATATAAGCAGTAAAAAAAACTCTTTGCATGCAGGTCAGTGATGTTGATGAAAAATATATTGATTAAAAATGAACTTCATACAGACGAGCACAACGAACATGTTTTCAGTTTCTGGTTTTAAACTCATTTTGATATTTTGATGGCTTATCTAATTCTTGAGAACATTTTTGGATCATTTAAAGAAACATTGTAATCACCTGATAAAAGACAGCATGGCACAGCCAACATCTAAAGCATTTGTTCTCATGTTAAAACAAAACGTTTAAATTCAGGTATTAATATTATTTAAATATCAATGATATTAAATATCTGACATTTTTATGTAAATGCTTTTATACAGCTCAAGTGGAGTAACCCTAAAAAAACTTTTATGATAATATTCATTCATTTTAATAGTTAAAAAAATGTGTGTGTGTGTGTGTGTGTGTATATATATATATATATATATATATATAGGCTATATAACACCAAAATGAATCAAAAGATTTCACATTTTTGTCATCGACCCTATCGTCTACTCTGTGACATTTTTATTTGTTGGTGCCTTATGTCATCGCTGCTACCTAAAACACGATACTGGCTGTCTCGTGTGTATTTACTCCCGCTAACCGCCTATTCCCCGTTTGACGTGCATGTACACTCCAAATGACTACGTCAAAGTATAGGTTAATAGAATAACCAGCAACGGCGATGTTTACAGTAGACATAGTTCACCTTGGCTTGGAAGTGTATTCCGTGTTGATACGCTTCCTCGTTGTGAAGCGGGACTCGAGAATCCGCCACATCGTCCACCAGGTTGTACCTGTTTCTCCCGTGCATTTTCACTGGGACCTGTCCAGATGCTCGGCGAGAAAATTCATCAGCCAGTTCCCAAGCTTCAAAACTACTGCCAACTAAAAAGACTGCTCCAGTTTAACCAGCAGAAAACAAGTCACGGATACAAGAGCGATTCAAAGCGAGAGAGCCCATTATAGTAGCAGCCCGGGAAAAGCTGAATGAAATCACAGGCGCTTCAGCACAAAAGAAATGGGTTGGGCGCCTCTTTCCCCCTCTCTCAGCCCGCAGACATCAGCTGCGTTTATACAAGTCTGGCTTCGGCTCAAGTTGTTCAAGTGCCTCTGCAAGAAGTTTATTAAAAGAGGCGCTATAAGTGAATTCTGAATCCCCAATGATAGGTTTTATTTGCGTTGCTCTCTTCAACCTCTGATGCAATTCTCATGGAGCAAAGTTCCGTCTGCTTTTAGGAACAACCTGCAAGTCTTTCAAACACCGTATTTAGCATAATAAAAGCAGT
The DNA here is from genome assembly GCA_032275025.1 of Enteromius treurensis. Lineage (NCBI taxonomy): Eukaryota > Metazoa > Chordata > Actinopteri > Cypriniformes > Cyprinidae > Enteromius > Enteromius treurensis. The sequence goes on along the minus strand of JAUCMU010000097.1, from coordinate 5,320,977 downwards.
ACTTCCTTATAGTTCGTAGATGAATTACAACACAATACAACCAGTTCCCATGGGCTATATGCAAAATACCACAGGTTAAAAAAAACCCCACTTGATTAGATTTTGCTGCTTTGTAAAGCAATAGGGCCTACAAATTTGTGAAATAGCCTATTTAATAGATTCTGTAGCTCAAAAAATGGTTTGGAGACTGGTTTGGCCCAACTCCTCAGTGAACAGATTTGAATTAAAAGAGGAGAGTTTTACTGGAGTTTATGTGGAGAGAATGAGACTAGTTACTAGCTACTTTTTAACACCAATATTTAATTTCTCTCTAGAAACACAGATTTTTATTTGCGATAAATAAATACATACATGAAATAATTATATTGAATATTTGCTTAAATATTACCAAGGAAATCTTAAAAACAAATAAATAAATTATAAATGTATGAATAATTATCACAATCAATTATAGTTGCCTAATATTTTAGGTAATAAAGGCAAAAAAATAGCTTAGGTAAATAAATGAAGTAAACAGATTGATAGATAGATAGAAAATACAATAATAATATAATCAAATAAAAATTAAATAGATAACAATAAAAGAAAGTAAGTAAGAAGGAAAAGAAAATAATTTACTAATTCTCATCATGTCATTCTAAACATTCTTTGTTCTGTGATTTGAGAACTCCCCTAAACAAGAATAGATATCTCTCTTCATACCTCTGTGGAGATGAGATTGTGCTAAAGTCATTGGGTAGCCTGCCAAACATTACAGAGACTGTTAATGTAAAAGAGGAAGCTTCTTTTTCAATTTTGAAACAAGTGCTCCCTCTGCTGCATCACAGAGGCATTATGGACATATTATGGGTTTTCAAATTAAACACTAGTCAAATTTCTCAAAATAATTGTATCAGGTCACAACCGTCTATAGTTATAAAATTTAAGATCTTTATATGTGTGTTTGTGTGTATGTGTGTGTGTATCTATACTGAGAACATTTCGGATTTTTTTCCTTTCTGTTAGACTGTAATGGCAAATAGAATAAAATAACATAAATAAATGTAGTATTCAAAATAAATAAGAAATTAGGCCTATAAAAGCAAAATAATATTTTACACGAATGGAGTCTTAGTTATGGACCCTACAGTATATACACATAAACTGAGAGAAATAATAAAGAAAATAAAAAGTTGTGTTGCCGCTCACCGTCCAAACCATTCTGCTCACTGATTTTTCGCTTCGCGTATAGCGTGAGTCCAGTGCAATATGTTGCTACCGTGAGCCTCTACGGCTTCCGTTAGCTGCGTTGCGTTGTCAACGGGACCAAAACACCAGCAGCGACAGCACACAGGACCTTTACTTCTAGACTGTCCGCTGGCCATCAGCTGACACCTCACCTGTCCGCTTGCATTAACTTTGCTACTTCTTAGCAAACAGCAGGTAACGTTAAGAGAATGCACGCGATGTTTTCATTTGGATAAACGGCGTCCGGTTTAAAGCGCGAGAGCAGTCGGTGCCCCTCACCGGCACTTTAAAACTGACAGGGGAAATGCGGTGATGCGCACAGCCATGCGCACGTCGTCCACATAACGTTATTTATACTGCGATATGTGCTTTTAGTTGAGTATTGCTTTATAGAGAATGGGATGAACTAGGCACAATTACATTCATATGCAGCTTCTGGTATTATTGAAGATAGTTAAGAACATAATTTCCCATTAAAAGGATACCGGACAGCTCTTGCGTCCCCTGTCCCGTTAAATCGCCATCAAAATATCCAGCACGCTGTAGTGATGTGTTATCTGTCAGTGCCAATAACTCTCAGACGGTGATCATGGAGTCGGCGCGTCTTCACGCTAGTTTATCAGGCTTTATGGTTGGCTTTTATAGACTGGTCTTCTGTTTTTGCGATTTAGTTTGGCTCGTTAGCACCTTATGCTAGTAGATTATCCTTATACATTCATCAAATCTAAATGAGATAACAAACAATCCGACCATTAGCTAACACTATGAGCGATCACTATGAAAGAGTGAAGATTGAGCTCCAGCAGATGAAGGAGGTGGGGAACGAGGCCGCGGCCGACGAGGAGCAGCTGTCCCCGGCCTCGGTCTCGCCAGTCCCCGCTAACGTTTCCTTCACTGCTCGAAGAGACCTGTCCAAAAGTAGCATTAACGGGAGAAGTCGGAGCAAAAGTAGGAGCAAAGCAGACGGTCATGAGAGACAGGTGAACGGCAAACAATTGACGGATCAGTCTCCGCTGAAGTCAGACTATTCACAAGGACAGAGCCGTGTGAGCAATGAGCCAAACCTTCACATTAAAGGAACGGCAAGGTTTTTAAAGGGTAAAATCGCGGCAAACGGCCACGTTGAGTCATGCAAGAGACAGACAGATGGGAAGTGTGAGCATCACGGCAAAGAGGACGAGAGCAAAGTGGCCAAAAAGAGAAAAGCTGTGACGGTGGACACCTCTAAGGCAAAGACATCTCTGGAGGCGCTAAAGATGAGCATCAGACAGCTGAAGTGGAAAGAGGTGAGAGAGCCCACATAACCTTTGACTTTATCTGCCTGTCATTCCGATTACAAGGACTGATGATACGGCTGTAGCATGCCATCTATTGTTAGGATATTCTTAGAAAAGTATTGTAGTTAACTTAAAAGTATTGTAAATTGATAAATCCTTAATGGAGTCATACTAAGCCAATTTTCCACTAGCTTATATGATTCTTTAGGGTCTTAATGGGAAGTTTGTATTATAGTTTGTTTTAAAAAAGTCTCAAAGATGGTGTAAAAACGCTCATTTTACCCTGTCAAAAACAGCTCTTTAGAAATCACTCTGTTCTGTGTACATCCCCTTTAAATCTTCACGAGCTCCGCTGACCCCGCCCCTCTTTTCCGAGGCGCTCTCGGAGGATCCTTTTTTCCTCTTTTCAAGGATTCATTACAAGACATCATACTCACTGCTTCTGTAGGTGAGGCTGTATCATGAATGATTCGCTTGAACATAAGCGCATTTCGGTTGATCAAGGGTGCGTTTTTCCCTTCAGAACCAAACATAGTTTGACTCCACTGTCTTCAGTCACTCAGATGTCGGGAGTAAATGACTACTGCTTATGTTCGTTAATACATTTAACAACAAAACACCCCAAACCCTTAGGAGTCTTGCTTGTCTCTGCATCTCGGTCTGATGAAGCTCACTCAGGGCGGGTCTAAGGTAAGACATCAGTTCAGTCTGTGTGACACGCCGCTGTCAATCAAATACTGTGGGAGTGGCCTCTGTCTGTGTGACGCCACACCTACATGCATTTGAGAATGGCTTGATTTCTGAAGGGGCAACTTATTTTTATTAAATTAAAATACAACTACTGGGTGGATCATTGTAGGGTGGTTGTGTACACACACTCCCAACACACATTTCAGTCCAAACAGCTTGTAAAAGGGCATGTGGCACCGGATAACCCATTTCAAGTCCCAGTAAAAGTGTAGGGCGATAGAAAATACAGTATGTACAGTATAAAAACCATTACACCTATGGATATCCCCATAAAACATGGAAACCCAAATGTGTGTCTGTTAGGAATAATGTGTTTTTGGAGTCATAATCTGTTTTGCAATATTTAGTTGTCTGTGTATGTCTTGTGTAGAGTACATTTGTGAATACTTTTGTACATCAGTAAAGCTGATGCACGCCTTTGCTTGAAAATGAATGGATGAATCCATTGGACTTATCTGCACTTTCTTTAGGCTTCTGGCATGTAAACAAACACTTACTCTTGACTTGTAGGCTTAATATTTCAACAGCCATTGTCAGTCTTTAACCTTCTCCTTCAACACATGTGACCAACACACGCATATGGTTACACTTGACTGTCCATGTAAAGTCACTCTGCATTAAAAAAAGAAACACTCATTAATACATTAATAAGATGTCAAACTATACCATGTGGGGCACAACACCTGGCAGGCTGGAGATAGTGAATGGTTCTGTTGAGTGAATGTCTACACCCCCTTCTGCTCGTCTGAAATATTATGAGCCTTTGTAATTTAGCGCTGCCTTGTTAAAGGTCGGTTTCAAGTTTAAGCGTATCCATTATACCTTTTATCCTGTCTGCTACACCAAAGACTGTTTCAAGGGCACGATATATTCCCGCCAGTGGTTTAAAAAATGTTTGTAAGACTATCAATTCTTAAGGGTTATTTAGAAACATAAATGTGTAGATCTAATTCTTAGTGTAATATAGGCTAATCTGGAAGCGCTTGGTACATGCTCATTAGGTTTAAGATCTGCTACATGAGCTAAAGAATCAGAATTGGCTATCAACAAGCTGTCTTAACTGGGTTCAACTGAAGTTTTCTGTGCTACTCAGATGGGTCTTTGTGAAACTAGATAATGTAATCTGTAGTACCTGGTAATACTGTGAATATCTAAAACCATTTGGTTTTTCATTTACTCATTTGGATCTAAAAAGTTCTTATGCCATGATCTAAATTGCCTTTATCTAAATCTTAGTGCATTGCATTTACTTTTTTTTTTTAAACACAAAGGGTAGTAATGCAGCTGAATGCTGACTTTGACCATATGGTCGTGCCTTTACAGTGGTAAATGATTAGACTCAATCTGGGATAATCCCACATTTCTGTATTCCCACTGCTCTCTATGCCTGCATGGTACAGTGTGTAATAGTAGGACGCTATGCATTGCAGATCTACATGTGTTGTAATTTGTAAATTTAGACTGGATTTAATATGGATTCTCCACACTGCACATGGGTTACACATACAGTACTAAGCACAAAAGCACATGCATGCATCATATCCGTTTGACTGTATCATGTGAGCAATATCTGAAGGGGGTCCAGGATGATGTGACTGGGGTAATGATCCTCCCTGGGTAGAGATTATTAGTTGATTGGTTTGTTAACACCATGGCAGCTTCTGTGGTAAATAACAAATTGAAATACTATAAAAGGGCAACTTACATATTTTTAAAGTTTGCTTGAGATAAAAACTTTAAAATGGAGTTTTCTGTGAAAGTGATTGCTTAGTAATATATGTTTAAGAGATACTGGACCCTGGCATGAGAAGCTTAGTGGTGGATCTTCAGTTAATATTTAGAACTTCTGGAATGCCTAGAGAGAGAAGAAAACAAAACTGTAACCTTTTTGTTTATGAGTAGTGTACATTTAGCCATGTCTAATAGTACAGCACTGTTAATGATAGTTAAAGTATAACAAATTATAATGAAAAAACAATCAAACAATAGCAGGAAAGTGCTTTCCAAAAGGATGTTTTACATTTTGTCTGACTTGATAAATGTGTTGAATGCTTTGTATTGAAGTGCTCTCTTTTTTTTTTCTAATTTCTTGGTGCACAAGTTTTCTATTCAGTGTTTCGTGACAATTTCACGTGTCTTGTACCTGCTACATAATTCCTAGTAACTTCATTTAAGCAGTTACGGCTAAAGGTGATTGGATTGAAAAGGCATGTCCTTGTTTTCCGACCTGCTCCACAGCTACTGTGACAGAGCAATAAAATGTTATTCATGTTTAAGACATCTACGCTAACCCTGATGCATCAAACAAAAACAAAAAACACCCTCACCCTAATCAAAAACCACTTTGTGTTATTATATAAAAAGATTCTTCCAAGTTCACACACACAAAAAAAAATACATGTTGTTCCAAACCTGTTCCTCACTCCTTTAGAATGTAATTATTCTTTTTCTGAAGTGAGTGGTCCACAAAACATTTACAGTTACCAACATTCTTCAAAATATATTTTTGTTTGTTATCTTCAAAATATATAGAGGTTTGGAACAGCCTAAGTGGACTAAATAATTATAGAGTTCTTTCTGGGAACCCTAATGCCTTAGAAAGTTTACACAAAGCTATTAGTGCAATCAGTACACTAACAATAATTACTGGTCACTAAATCTGACTCATCCAAATTTAGCAGATATAATTGAACTGCCTAGTTTAGTTTTACCCTGGTTCAGTCTTTTTTAAACTAAAATGCAATTCTAGAAGAATGCAAATAAATAGATCATTATGTTTTAAGAGGAAAAAAAATAAGTAAACGCAAACCATTTTTTTGTTTATGCCAGTTTCATCCAGTGATTTTTCAAGTCGTGCACATGAGCAGGAGTGCTGCCCAAAATTGCTGCACTTCAGATTAAAGCAACTGGAGCGAGTAAAGCTCACTCGTTAATTGTTCTTCTACAGCCTGTGATGCCTGTTTTTTGAATACGTGCACACTTTGGTTTCACTTTATGAAAGATGGTATACGTTTTATATTTGCTACTTTTCACTTATTCCTGAGCCCCTGAAATAACAAGGGCTGAACCGCTGTCGTTGACCGCTTTTATGATCTTTGTGAGAATATTTAGAAGAAAAAAAATAGCCTTCACAACTGTAGCTATACCTGTAAACCTGTGTGAACTCCTAATCTGTGTGCCAGCTGACCAATATAGGAGCACCTCCTCACACTCTATTAGCCTGTAAAACAGTGACTTGATCCTACCAAAATCCAGCCCAAGACACATAAATTAGTCTATTCTAAGCACACTACCTGCATCCTGATTAGTGCCCTTGATAACCTGCTTCACTCTCAGACCCTGTAGCCTAGTCATCATAAACAGAGGTTTGGATGGATATGAAACTGGACCAAAACATGTAAATTAATGATGTAGTAACACATCTTAGCCTGCCTCTGTAAACGACACTGTTAGTGTTCTAGAAGTATGAAGTATGTCTCAGCCATGATATGCATAATGTAGGAAAGAGTAGAATTTGTTTACTGAAATGATTCTTGAAGTCCTGCAGAGGTAAGCAGCTGTTATTCTAGTAAAGTTAGTCATAGTCAATGTTTTGCATCCTTGTCAAAAGTGTGACATGTTTATTGTGTTATGATTGATGGTTTTCCTCGTTTACTTTGCCTGAAGTCTCTTTCTTTTGATCTTGCAGTTTCCGATGGGTAGGCGGACAGCCTGTGATATCTACTGGCATGGTGTCTCTTTTCATGACAATGAGAACATCATCTCGGGGCAAGTCAACAAATTCCCAGGTAAACTTCACAAAAAGTAGGTCTTCAGAGATCTTGCTATAGTAGAAATAGCATATTTCATAATTTTAATAGGACATATTCACAATATAAAAAAAAAAATTAAAAATCACAATTTAAATGGCAGTGGGATCTGTCATTAAAGTTAATTTTGTAATCCTAATTTTCAAACTGCTACGACATGTGCATTTAAACTGGTCAATCTGGTTTTCCCTGTAGTAAATAGCTTGATCTGAAACATAATGCTAAAAAATATAATTCCACATTTTTGCTGATTTACCCCTAATTTCATTTTCAGTGTTTATTAATAGCTTCAGATTTGACATATCATCATTTACAAAAAAAAGCAGGTGTTATGCTGTTTCTCACCATGGCAACTGCATGCACATTTGTGTTGAATGTGCTTCTCGTATGTTAAAAGTATACCGACATGGAAAGCATTTTTAACAATAAATATCTAAATAATAGATTTGGTCAATTGAACCGGCAAGAAGGAGATTTACATGCGACATCACAATCTAACATTAAACACGTTCTTTAAAGTGTTAAAGTTGGGGATAGAGCTGAAATGTAATTTATAGTAAATAAGATGTTTTCCTTTTCTTTTTTTTTGTCACAAACTAAACAAATCAGTGGATCACAAAATTGAATAAACAGACCTGTTTGTGTGGTTGAAGACATCCCTCTGATTTTGACATGGTAAAATACTGTATCCTATTAATATATGCATATATATATACACACATATACATATATATATATATATATACATATACATATATATACATATACATATATACATATACATATATATATACATATCCCTCATGTACTGTTCCGGATCTATTTGACCCTTTTTGATTTTTGAGCTGTTGGAAAAATCAGTTAACATATGTATTTTTTCTGCAAAGTTTTTGACTTTTCCTAATTTAGGGTCAAGAACATGCATGCGAAGTTTCAATTCGCTGATGTGTTTTGAAATGTTCAAAACGAAATAGTTACGTTCGTACTGTCACCGGGTCAATTTGACCCGCATATTTTTATGTTCTAAGGCCATTCTAAAGACCCAAAATAACAACATATCTTGGTTATATCTCATTATTTTAGTCTTTTACTATCCTATGAAGCAAAAAAAGTAGCATTTTCCCAGTCATTTCAATACAAATAAATATTTTGTCAGGCAAAAATGGTAAAAATGAGCTATCATTTATTTTTTCAATCTTTCAGAAATAATAATTAAACTATGTTTTCTTTCTTGAAATTTTGTGACTTCCTCATTTAGGGTCAATAACATGCATGCAAAGGTTCAACTCACTGATGAGCTTTGAAAGGTCCAAAAAAAAAAAAAAAAAAAAATAGTTATGTTCGTACTGTTAAGTTCTATTTTTATGTTCTAAGGCCACTCTATAGAACCAAAGTAAGAACATATCTTGGTTATATTTAGTTATTTTAGTCTTTTCCTATCCTACGAAGTAGAGCTGCACAATTAATCGTTAAAAGATCGCGATCTCGATTCGACCCCCCACACGATCTTAATCCAGCATTTCTACGATTCAGCCAATTATATTTTCAAGTACAGGAGACGAGCATAACTCTGGTAGTCTCGAGATAAGACGCACTCACTCACAGCGGCCATGATGACGCCTGACGTCATATGCAGTTTTGCGCAGGCAGAGGCCAGGTGTGCTTGTTATGTCGGTTACCCCACTCTTTTACCCCACGTACCTTGACCTTGTTCCGCCGCCAGGTGTCGGCCATTATCAGGCCTATATAAACAATGACTACACACTAGTACTTCGCGAAGTTACGCTGCTAATGGATCCAACTGACCCGGCGGCGCTGTATCAAGTGATGGGTGAGATGGGCCGTCAGGCATCAGTTCTAGCTACTCCTCAAACACAGCTGGAGAAGCTAACCACCCTCACGGAGGAGCTCGTACACTTGTACCACCGACGCCGACACCAGCCCTTCCTCCTCAGGCTACGGCCACCACGGTCGTAAACCCCACACGTCTTTCACTTCCAGAAAAATACAACGGCGCCGCAGGCAAGTGTGAAAGTTTTTTGCTACAATGCGAAATATATATGAATCAGTAGGCCAACTGTTTTACTTCAGATGATAGCAAAGTGTCATTGATTTGCTCACTGCTCACCGGAAAGGCACTGGATTGGGCCACAGCTCTGTGGAAAGGTAGACAAATGTCGTTTCCCTCATATCGGGGCTTTCTAAGGGAATTCCGACAAGTGTTTGATCATCCAGTAGATGGCAGAAATGTTAAAGATGAGATTATGATGCTAAAACAGGGCACCTCTTTGGCTGCTGAGTATACAATGACTTTCAGAACACTTGCTGCTCAGACAGGCTGGGACACGGACCCGCTTCTCACTATCTACAGACGTGGTTTAAGAGAGGAGCTGCAATCTGAGCTCGCCAGTCGCGACCAGGACAAGACTCTCACTGAATATATGGATCTGGCCATTAGAACGGACCATATTCTTCGTTCACGCAAGACCCGGCGAGCGTCATCCAACCAACCATTTACCCCAGCGACGTTAGCTCTACCTCCCGCCGAACCCATGCAAATTGGCTTAACACAGCTTACTATGGAGGAGCGTGAGAGGCGCCTGCAAAACAATCTCTGTTTATACTGCGGTGTGGCTGGACATATTCAGGCTTCCGGTCCCACTCGGCCCCCTCGAGCTAGAACCTACCGGGTGAGTGCTGTTTTAATCTGCTTTGCTATGAAAATAGATGTTTGTATTCTGTATAACGATTTGAAAATCCAGGCCAAAGCATTAATTGATTCAGGAGCTGCAGGCAATTTAATTGATGAGGAGTTTGTCACTAAGCATCATATTTCTCTCCTTACATGTTCACCCACCGTGGCCGTGGCAGCCCTCGACGGCTGACCCTTAGGATACGGGAGGATCACCACCCAAACTACTCCACTCACTCTTCGCTCCAGCTCACTTCACTCCGAAAAAATTAAACTCCATGTCATTCACTCCCCGGATCACCCACTCATCCTGGGCCTACCATGGCTGGAACTTCATAACCCTGTCATCTGTTGGAAATCTCATCAAATAACACACTGGTCGGACTTCTGCCACTCGAATTGCATCTCTCAGGCCACCAGAATCATCCACAGCGTCCAGACGACACCTGAAGAGGCCATTGATCTAACCAACCTACCCCTGCCATATCACAACCTCCAGATCGCATTCAGTAAAACCAGAGTCACCCGTCTTCCTCGGCACAGAGATACTGATTGCGCCATCAACCTTATTCCAGGCAGCACACCACCCAGTGGCAGGATATTTCCTCTTTCCCAACCTGAGTCAGAAAGTATGACGCAGTACATCCAGGAAGAGTTGGCTAAAGGTTTCATCTGTCACTCCACCTCACCAGCTTCGGCTGGCTTTTTCTTCGTGAAGAAAAAGGACGGAGGTCTTCGGCCTTGTATTGACTACCGAGGTTTGAACGACATAACCATCAAGTACAGTTATCCCCTTCCGCTGGTGCCAGCTGCTTTGGAACAATTGAGGACAGCCCGCTACTTCACCAAATTAGATCTTAGGGCTTCTCGACCACCAACGGACACTACAAATATCTAGTCATGCCCTTCGGTTTGTCAAATAGCCCAGCCGTGTTCCAGTCATTGGTCAACAAATTTTCAGGGATATACTCAACAAGTTCGTAATCGTTTATATTGATGACATTTTCGTGTACTCAGAGAACTATGACACCCACGTTCAACATGTAAGAATGGTTCTCCAGAAACTCATCGAGCACCAACTCTATGCCAAAATGACGAAGTGCGAATTCCATCAAACTCAAATCTCCTTGCTTGGATATATCATCAGCTCAGAGGGCGTGGCTATGGATGAGGGAAAAGTATCAGCAGTAGTGAACTGGCCGCAACCACAAACCTTGAAGGAGTTGCAACGATTTCTTGGCTTCGCAAACTTCTATCGAAGGTTCATTCGCAACTTAAGTAAAGTGGCTGCACCATTAACTTCCGTGACAAAAAAAGGACACCGACGACTACCCTAAAGCAAGGAGAGTAAGGCTGCCTTCCATGAATTGAAAACCAAATTCACCACTGCCCACATCTTGAGACACCCTGACCCCGAAAAACAATTAATTGTGGAAGTGGATGCGTCCAACACCGGCATTGGGGCCATACTCTCGCAACGACAGGGTCATCTAGCCAAGTTATTTCCCTGTGCATTCTACTCTAGGAAACTGAATTCGGCCGAACGAAATTATGATGTTGGAGATTGCGAACTGTTAGCCCTTAAAGCAGCTCTTGAGGAATGGCGGCATTGGTTAGTGGGGGCCAAGGAATCCTTCCTCGTTCTCACTGACCATAGAAACCTTGAATATCTCTGAACTGCAAAGAGACTCAACGCACGTCAGGCCCGCTGGTCACTTTTCTTCTCTAGATTCAAGTTTCAAATCACCTACAGGCCCGGCTCTAAGAACACCAAAGCTGACGCCCTCTCGAGACAGTTCGACGCTCCCACAGTGCCTACGCAACCAGAGAACATTATTTCCCCTTCACTGATCCTGGCCCCAGTCCAGTGGGATATTATGCGAGAAATCACAGACGCTCAGGAATCCGAACCAATTCCTCCTGCCTGTCCTCCCACCAAAGTGTACGTACCAGAACCACTCCGCCAATGAGTGTTGCATCTCATTCATGAAAGCCCTAATGCTGGACACCCCGGGATCCTGGCCACTATTGAGTTAACCTTGAACCGCTTCTGGTGGGCGACCTGGACCCAAGATGTCACCACCGTTGTTAAAGCATGCACAGTCTGCCAGGTATCCAAGTCATCTAGACAACGTCCAGCTGGCCTTCCTTATCCTCTGCCTATACCCCAGTGACCCTGGTCACACATCTCAGTAGACTTGGTAACCAACCTACCTCCTAACCATTTCACAACCATACTGACAGTCATCGACCGCTTCTCCAAAGCCTGCCGGTTGATTCCACTCCCGAAGCTACCAACTGCCTGGGAGACCGCCCAAACCCTGATGGAGCAGGTTTTTCGTTATTACGGCCTACCCGAAGATATTGTGTCCGACCAAGGGACCCAGTTCACTTCCAGAGTCTGGAAAGCCTTCTGCACACATCTAGGCATCAATGTAAGCTTGACGTCTGGCTATCACCCTGAGTCTAATGGACAGGCCAAGTGCATGAACCAAGTGCTCATCCGGTTCCTCAGGTCATACTGCCATTCTAATCAGCACGACTGGAGCCAATACCTCATTTGGGCCGAGTATGCCCAGAATTTGTTGAGAAAACCTTCCACTCAGATGACACCTTTCCAATGCATACTAGGCTACCAACCTCCCTTGTTCCCCTGGTCTGGCGAACCTTCCGATCTCCCTGCTGTGGATCATTGGCTCCAGAGGAGTGAACAAACCTGGGACTCCACTCATGTCCACCTACAGAGCGCCATTCGGAGACTCGCTGACCAAGCCAACCGACACTGACGACCCAATCCACCCTTTGAGCCAGGTCAATGGGTATGGCTCTCCGCCCAGGATCTCCACCTCCGTCTGCCATGCCGCAAATTAAGTCCAATGTACGTGGGTCCTTTACAGAGTCTCCGTCAACTCCAATAACATCCTGGACCCAGCTCTCACTGAAACATTCCACCGCAATCACCCAAACAAACCAGCCCCCAGACCTCGTGGCAGACCGAGACGTCGTCAGCAACCTCGCTTCAGGAGCTGCTCACAGGGGGGGGGCTCTGTCACAAGCCGCGCCTCAGTGGCTCTCTCCAACAGTCAGCAGCGGGAACCTTCGCCGGAATTCTGAGGTTCCTACCCGGACTCTTTTACCCCACGTACCTTGACCTTCTTCCGCCTATATAAACAATGACTACACACTATACTTCACGAAGTTTTGATTTGCCCAGCATTCATCTCTGAGCGTTTTTCCCTGATTTCCCTGGTTTATCGTTGGATTGTTTATTGGACTATTGTATCTTGCTGCCTGCCCTGACCTTTTGCCTGGATTACCGTTTACTCTCTTTGATTGTCCGTACTGATTCTGTCTGCCTGTGATCTGAATACTGTCTGCTTAACTACTATTTAAATAAAACGCTGCAAATGGATCCAACTGACCCGAGTGATATGTCACAGCTCCGTTAACGCGTTGACATCTTATTTCAAATTACACTCTCATTCTGTAGAATAACGCAAATCGATCACCAGACACACAAGAGCCAATAACTTTTCACAACAGCATGAGTCAATCGGTCACGAGACACGTGAGAGCCAATAGAAATTTACAACCAAGGCTGACATAAGGATTCCACTGGGGCCATTTTTTGAATTTGTGCAAAGCAGCAGCTGCAGCACAGATGAGTCACGGAGGACAGTGAGATGCTGATCAATCCTTTTGCCTCGGAAGAAATAGAATATTAATCCTTTTTAATAAATAATGTTGGTAATTGTATCTGCCATTTTATCTTGTGTTTTTTAAAGGGGTTTAGGGGCAGGTGTTGGGTTACGTGCTAATGTATAAATAAAGTTATATAAATAAAACTGTTGTGACCGTTTACAGTGAAAAATCACACCCCAATACATGTGCAATTATGGCAATATCATTACCCAATATTTGAATCCAAATCTATGAGTGGATCATGGCTGATGCCTGTCACTGACTTAAA
>JAUCMU010000097.1:5271331-5307152 GCA_032275025.1 Enteromius treurensis | reverse complement strand
ATATATAAAATCTAGGCATAAATGACAAAACTCCTGGTATGGAAGATTATTGTTGAAACTAATTTGAAAAAATCTGTAAATCGAAAAATAGTACTAAACTTGCCACATTTACATTATTTATGGTCTGTCCACACAAAGTTTCCATCCAAAATGTAAAAAATAAATATGACCTCATGTTGGGTCAATCAAGTTTATACACAGCCTCCAGAACCTTTCACCCATCATAAAAAATTCAGAGCAGATTCGAATTTCTGTATTTTTAAATCTGTAACAAGCATTTTAATAGAAAAGGATGTTGAATTTCAGACTGATTGTGCATTGACCTTTAGTATAGGCTACATTCTGTACTTGCTTTAAGAGGACGGTTATCAGTCAAACAGTACGGTGAGTATTGTTCACTTGAATGTTTTTCAGCAGTGGAGTCACAAGGAGCCTCAAGAGCTGCTGACTCATGGGTTGGATGGAATAGGGCTGTTTTCATAGCTGTATTGACAGTTGCTTTCACACAGACAGCCTTTCCAGGCTGTGTGCGCGCTATGGAGCCGTTGAAATCAAATGATCAAGTGATTTAATGAAACTTCTGGGAAATGGGGCTCTAAAATGTGTCATAACGTCCCTGTAGGGCCATAGACTGATTGGGAACTGCAGCCCTTCTCTGCCTTCTGTGCTATTTCTTTTTGACTTCACTGTTTTCTTATCAACTATCCTGTCGGTCAGCAGGAATGATAGAGATGCTGCGGAAGATAAACTTGAGTCGTGCCGTGCGTACCATGCAGGAGCTGTTCCCGGAGGAGTACAACTTTTACCCACGCTCCTGGATACTGCCAGAGGAATACCAACTCTTCTCCACACAGGTACAGGCTCAGTGAGGGAAACGGTTCAGAAGATGGAGAGGGTCGAATACTTTGGGCACAGTATTAAAGTCAATCTATGACATCACAAAGAGGACATTTACAGAAGCCAGACAAACTGTCAGTGCTTCTCAGTGGTGTATCTTCAGGTAGATTGCTGTAGTAGTAATCGGTCAGGACAGAAGCACAGTAAAGCCAGGTTAAGCAGTTTAGTGGACAGCAGCAACTAATTGTGAATGACAAGTTTTTTTTACAAGATTCTGCAGCTACTGGATTTACATCTTCCATCTACTGTACTTCCACACATTATACGATTTTTAAACAAATCAGTGGATCACAAAATTGAATAAACAGACCTGTTTGTGTATCTTTGTGCTTTATTTGTTCAGATGGGCTGATTAAATGGAATTTTATTTTACGCTGTCCAGTTTTAAACAATTTGATAGTTTTTTTTTGTTTTTTCCTTTTATTTCTAATTTTTTACATTAATTTAATACAAATTTATACATGTGCATGAAGCTCTGAGGATGAATCAGAAAATATTTGAGTGGGCTTCTGTTCGAGTAACTTTTTATTTTCAATTGGACAAGCTGCAGGGGGCAGCAGAGATCTGTGGAAGAGGAAAGAAGAGAAAAACATGCATTCAGGCTGAAAAATATAAATAAATATTTAACTCTTAAAATAAAGACTACCATTTAAATGAATTTGAATTAAATTAACTTTAAAAAATCATATTCTTTTGGGTTGATTATCATTAAGGGCAGCATTTAGAATTGAAGTTTTGAATTTAGAATTGAAGCATTGTGTCACTGAAATGTAATTCAGATTTGAAAGAATTATGTCCATCAAGGGATGGCCTCTTTAAGTTCTTTTCCAAGCATATTAGAAAAATGTCACTGTTCACATACCCCTTTTGTCCTCTTTATTTTTTTTAAGATTCGTCTCCTGAAAGATAACGATTTAACCCTCAAACCCACTTTTATCGTCAAACCGGACAGCGGATCCCAGGGCGATGGCATCTACCTCATCCGTGACCCTGCTGACCTTCGGGTCATCTCAGGTCCTCAGATCAAACAAGCAGTTGTTCAAGAATACATCCAGAAACCCCTGCTCATTGATAAACTGAAGTTTGATATCCGCCTGTATGTTCTGGTCCGCTCATTGGAGCCTTTAGAGATCTACATCGCTAAAGAGGGTCTGTCCAGGTTCTGCACAGAACCCTACCAAGAACCCAGCCAGAAGAACCTCAGTCATGTTTTTATGCACCTCACCAACTATTCCCTTAATGTGCACAGCGGGAACTTTGTTCACTCCGACAGCTGCAGCACGGGCAGTAAACGCACATTCTCTAGCGTTCTCTATCGCCTGGCATCTAAAGGAGTGGACATCAAGAAGGTCTGGTCAGACATTATCGCTTTGGTTATCAAAACAGTAATTGCACTCGTGCCTGAACTGAAGGTGTATTATCAGGCAGATATACCACCTGGAAAACCAGGACCAACATGTTTTCAGGTAGATTTGCAATTAATTATTTTATGTAAGTGACATGTTTTGAATTTTCAAGTAAAAAAGCGCACATACCCATATGCTGTCAACTGTGTTTGTCCTTCACCAGGCGATTCCTAATTTTCTGTATTTCACTGCTTTTCTAAATCAATAGATAGTAAATAACAAAAGATGATGTGTCCCCATTTCAGATTCTGGGTTTTGATATCCTGCTGATGAAAAACCTGAAGCCTGTTTTATTAGAGGTCAATGCCAATCCAAGCATGAGGATTGAACATGAACAGGAGGTGAGGGTGCAGATGTTCTATTAGTGCAAAGCTTATAAACCACCTTAAAATGTACGTCAAAATTGTTTATTTATATATATATACTTACATTAATATATATTAGTGCTGTCAAATGATTAATCACATTCAAAATAAAAGTTTTTATGCAATGTGTGCACTCTGTATATTTATAATATATAAATACAAACACATACAGTATATATTTAGAAAATATCCACATGTATTTATATGTATATTTTTACATTTCTTAAATTTATATCATATATAAATATATCTAAAATAAGTGTTTTTTTTTTTTCTTATATGTATGTGTTTTTATATATACAAAATGGGGGGCATTTAACAAAGTATCTTGGAAAGAAAAAAAGTCATGGTTTCAGGAATAAGTTTTAAAAAGCAGCAAAAGTGAGTGCTACATTTGAAGGGTCAAATAAAGATGGAAGAGATGGTTAAGGGGTTGGGCAGGTCATTCCACCAAGAGGGAACTTTTAATGTAAAAATATACATGTATTTTTAAACTGTAAAAATAATTTTTAATTGTAGTAATATTTCACAGCATTTGAACTATTTTTGCTCTGATAAATACAGCCTTGTTGAGTATAAGTAACTTCTTTCAGAAACAATAAAATTTGGTCTTACTGACTCTAAACTGACAATGATAATACTTGTGTTTACAGACTAACTGGGATATTAACCTGACGCCATATGTTGCAGGTGTCACCTGGTGTGTATGAATATGTACCGAGTCCAGTAGATGAAGAGGTGAAGGTGGGTGTGATCAGAGACACGCTGCGGCTCATGGACCCCGCTCAGAAAAAACAACACGTAACGTGAGTCATAATCTTAAAGGCTTGCAGGACAGTTGATGGTGCAGTTGGTGTGCGTGCGCTTGCCCATGCCGTCATCCTCGCCTCAGCTTTGCGGAGCTGAAATAACGGTCTTCCGAGCTGCAGTCATAAGCTTTTCAGATGGAAAAATTAAATTCAGAAAAACCTGTGATGGAATTTCACACTTGTGTGGCCAATCTTCCTCTGTCTCTCTCAGTCATGGATAGCCGGACGGTCTCATGCCCCATAAGCAAGTTTGTGTGTCAGCTTTTATTGTAGCTCATTGTACACAGACACACTTCAGTGTCCAGGCCTGAGGGAAATAAAAGCCAGACAGCCTTTGTTTTTTTGGAAAGTGTAGAGTCAGCTCAGAGTTTAATTGAGACGTGCATGTGCGCTCAGAGCAGGAAAGACTCAGTGTGCACATTTTTTCTTTAATATCTGCTAATTAAGCCTTTAGATGTGCATTTTTGTGATCTAGCACAGTTGTCCGGTTAATGAAAAAGTTGAATCGTGCTTTTGTTTCGTTTCCAAAACGTACTTTTTTGTCTTAAATATTCAGCCACTTTTTTAAGCAAAACATATAAGGGGGTTGAAACCATAAATTATAATGCAAAAAGCTTCCAATTCCTTTAAAGAGTGTTAAGTTAGTATGTCAACTTATACTTATCTCTTACGGTCGAGCAAACGTAAGCTTGTGTTAGCACAAAAGATTGAATGAATAAAATCATTTAATAACACTGGGAGAGAAAGTTCTACCTACTCAGTCACGATCTCTTTCATCTTCTGACTCTAGCCCTTTGATGCTTTTTGAGTACGATTGTCAAAGCTAATACTGACAAGTACAAAGTCACTAAGGCTTCATGAAGCCAGAACGTCTTCACTAGTGTTGTATAATGACAGCCTATTCCTCGCAGGGCTCTCCACGTGCTGTTCCTCTAGTGCCGTCCATAATGTGTCTTGTTGGACCGGTTCATCTTGCATGTTTCCAAAGGCTTCTGTAGGAAATTAGCCGAGTTGACCCTGAGGCAATTTGATGTTGATGTTATGAATATGTTAGACATACAGTATGTTGTTCGATTATATTAATAGTAAGCCACTCCCTTGATAATGTCTGGCGGTTTACAGAGCCTCTGGCAGTCATAGAGACAGGTGTGATATCTTAAAGTTATATTCGGGGTTCAGTGAAAGCTAATCTCAGTTCCCTCAATCATCTTTTCTGGAAGTATGTGAGCTTGGTGAGCAAAATTGCACGGCATCTTTAGGTGTTGCTATAGGTTGCGTGTCTCTTTGGGTAAACCCATTAAGTCGTGTGTTAAGCCGTAACTCTGTCGTTAGTACTTTTACCCTGTAATTCTCAAGCCACAACCTTTAGGTCAGAAGCCATGAGGTGCATCTACTTGGACTTAAAGTGCAGGGTTACTTACACCTCTGCTCAAATGCAACAAACTCGGCCATCTGGACTCAGAGCTCGTATGAGAGGATTGCAGTTCGCTCGGTTGGTTTTGTGATTGTTAAATAATTGTTTTTCATTATGTTGTCCTTGTGTAAGTGAAAGAGACAGACGGATTTAATGAGAGAAAATGGTAAGGCTTGTGGTCTGTGATTTTCTTCACGGAGGAATTCTGCTGGTTTGCAGTCCCTTGGTTTTAAGTCCTTCTTTAAAAGATTTACTTTTAGGCGTTAGCACAAAATCAATCCGCAAGGTTTTCAAACGATCTGAGTGGTTGTTTTTTTTTGTTGTTGATTAGCCATGTTTTTTAAGTGACTGATATTTTTTTTCCTCCTCTACTGTATTAAATTTGAGAACCTATAAAATAACAGAGAAAGATTATTTAAAAGAATGAGAAAAGGAAAAGGTAAGTTAGTCGAAAACATTTTGATCACAAAAGACACCTGGTTAGTTTAGGAAGTTGTTAAAAATTGTTTAAAGTGCCCTAATTATGGGTAATGACATGGTCGTGTTTTGGTTTTGGGAGTCCGCAACAACAGGTTGACATGCATGCAAACTAAAAAAACTTTTATGGTTTAAAAAAAGAAAAAGGGATGTAGGTGCCATTGAAAAAAGGCATATAATTATATAAATATAAAAAAAATAAGAATAAAATAAGGTGTGTTGAGGTTAACTTTACTGTGTCAACAGGTCAAGTACAGGGGGCGGTTCACCACAGGAAGCTATTGTTATGGAGACAGGAAATGATGAGAAAGAAGTCTTGACGGATTCCCTTCCGTCTTTGTGTTTAAAGCAAGTCTTCCCTAAATACACCAAGCAGTTTAATTACTTGCGGGTCGTGGAACGCATCACTGCCATTTTCCTGCGCTTTCTTGGTGTCAAAGGAACCATGAGACTCGGTCCGACCAGCTTCCGCACCTTCATCAGGCAAGTCATTAGTTCCTGTAGCTCAACTGATAGAGCGTGGCGTTAGCCAAAGCCAAGATCATGCGGGTAAAATGTAAACGTTAAATGCAACATCTGTAAATGTAACAACCATTTCACTGGCTCAGATTTCATTTACACATATCGTTATTGCTAGATTAAGGCAACATTCATTACGTACCACGTTAATTGAGCATCTCCTTAAGGAACTGCAAGCTGAGCAACAGCAGCTTCTCGATGGCTTCAGTGGACATCCTGTACATCGACATCACGCGTCGCTGGGCTGGAATGCTCCCCGACTCCAGAGAGGCAGGCAAGCGGCCCACCAATCATGATACAATTTACAGCACATCTTCACTCCCGAGGCCAACACACAATCAAAAAGCTGTTAAACAGTCTCCGACAAAAGAGCCATTCGCCCACTATTTATCATAAATGAGATCGTCAGGGGAGATAATTGACAAATAAATTCACTTCTTCGTTGATTTGCCCGGTACTTGGAAATCGCAAAAATAGATGGCCAATCAACTAATGCCACATAACCAAATTTTCAAGTTCTGCTTCAATCTTTAATATTTTAATTTTTATTTATTTTCTGCTTTCACTTTGAAAAGATACTTTGGTAAATGGAAACATTTTGTGTGTGTGTGTGTCTCAAAGCTAATGTGCCCACAAGTCATTTCTGCTTTTAAATGAGCACTGGTAATATTCTTTGTGATGGTGCATTAGGTTGGGTCATGCTAGCATCGTTTTCTTGGAGGAACGTATGAAATGAATAATGCATGCCAGGCCTTGCTTCTCCTAATCAAAAGAGAGAATGAATGAATATATACTCGAGTCTCTGTGCTCCTAAATGGCCAGAGTGGAATGATGTGAGCTGAATTCTGGAACGTTTCGGAAGGTTGCACTGAATTTGGTCATTAGCGCCTTGCAATTGGGAATCAACACACACACACACACACCAGACTGTGTGGCGTGAGGAAAGTAATAACTGCTGGATAAGGTTGATATTTATAAATAATAGAAGTGGCTATTTAAGAAAAGGGGATCGGCTTGTTTATCCCCGAGGAGGAAGAGGAGCGATAGCGCTGCCATGATCTTCATTAATAGTAATACATTTACTTTTGAGTAATGCTGACTTGACACCCTCCTGTCCATCCCAGAGTTCAGTCTGCTTCATTTCACATCTTTTAGCCCTCCTCATTACTCTGCTTAATGAAACCCATTTTCTCCTTCTGGAGAACAGCGTTGCTTATTTATTGTGGCCATCTATTCTCAATGTACACATATTTCTGACCAGCACAGCAGGCCGTCGAGATGATTTTCCTGGCTCCATATTGTCCTCAGCGAGGGCTCATTAACGCGCCGTATATATAGTCAGACAAGTGATCTGCATCCACTTTCCAGCTCCATCCCCCTGAGGGTCCCAGGGTCCCTTAATGTGCAGAGAGAAATTCACCACGTTTAGAAAGTACAAAGTTTTCACTTTAGAAAGAGGCCATCTGAAATTCTCTCCCTCGGCTCAGATGTGACCTTGAGAAATTTGCTGCTGATGATCGGAGCTCGCAGATGAAGTTTTTAGCAGGATCATAAATATACTGTAATGAAGTTTTCATCATCTGCCCTAAATAATACACAGATGAAGCCCTGTTAATTAATAAACAAGCAGAAGGGAAATCTGCCATACGTACACTTCTGATAAAAGCTGCTTACGGCTCAGAAATAATGTCAGTTACAGCGTTTCTTCGAATCAACTGCATGTATTGTCTTGATTGGTTTGTATGGAATGAGTATTACTTGTACAGTACTGTGTATTTATATGACGCTATGTGCTAAAGTTGAATAATCGTGTCTTTCCAAACTCCTTACTTTAAGCACTGCATGTAAATTTCATCCTTTTGATTTCATAATTCTTCCTCAAAATGTCATAGCTGAATATTGTGATGAAACCACTTCAATTCTTCTCTAACTATTGTGTCTGCTTAAACTCCTCGATGCAAGCTCTCATTCATCTCATTTTCGAGTGCAACACCAACATCTCCATGAATCTCCATCTTCCATGAACAAATGGAAGTTCTTGCTCTACTTTTTATTTCTGCTAATCCATTACACTTGATTTTTATGTCAAAATATGAAAAAAAGACATTTTACTTTACACAACTGTCTATTTTAAGACAGTTATTGGTTCTTTTCAAGCATCAAGTAAAGCAAAGCTCTCTCTTTTTTTCAGGAATGTGTCTTCAGGCATTTATCGAGGCCTTCTTTTACTTGGCAGCACGCAGGTGCAAGGCTTTACTGCTGCGGGAGCAGGTGCTCTTGCTGCTGGAGATTTGTGAAGGGGCCCTCGAGGGCCAAAGCCACAGCGAGAAGCCACGGCCACACCGATCGCACACAAACCCCGCCTCTTCTCAATCATCATCAGCGGCAACAACGTTCAGCTCCCCTGCACTGACACGACGACGCCATCGGCCGCTGCAACTCTCAGCTAAAGCAAACACAGAAAACTGACAATCTCACACGCACACGTCTTCTGAGGAACTTACAGAGGTGTGTTTTTGAACAAAAACAGAAAGAAAGAAGGTAGAAGAATGTACCGAACTTAAATCAATCACTCTTAGCTCTGTGCAGTAGCTCAAGCTGAATTGTTTATACCCAGCTCAGATGAAGATGTTTCTTTCACCACACTAAACAGACTAATTTAACAGGATATTTGTACACTGACACTCAGGCGCTTGTTTCAGTGCTAAACGTGCAGGTGGCATGGCTTGGCTTGTGTCGCGTAGCTCATACTGTATATGCTTACCTTCAGGTAATGTGGGTAGGATTCATGTGCATCAATCACTGCAGGGATAAAGATCACGGGATTCAGTGTTTCTTAAAGGGACGAGATGTCGTAACACCACTTCAGAAAAGCAGCTAATTATCTCAAACGGCCACCTTTACCTGACCAGGCAGAACAACACGGAGGCCTTTTGTTAGTAAAAATGGTGTTCACACCAGGACATGGCACCAAGTGCACTCAAAGTTTACCAAGTTGTGTATTATTTATATCAGAAGAGATGTATTATTTATTGTTTTTCACTTAACCAAGTCATTCGCTATAGCTGCGAGTTGAAATTATGACAGAAGGAGAAAAAAAAAAGAGTTTGCTGTGGTTTAATGCAAGCGGACATCTCACAAAGATTAGCACATATTTACACAGATCATTTAACCCTCATTTAATATCACATTGCACCGCAGGCATCGACATATAAAATTAGGCTTGACTGAGATGCACTTTTTATGGACATGTTGAATAAATATTGCATTTAAAATATGACATTGTATGTTTTTACTTTATCAGTTACACACACACGCACTCCAACACTTAGCAAGGCTACATTCATTTGGCCAAAAATTGGCCCAAAACACTTCCCTGTTTTAAAATATTTGATACTGTGACAGGAAAGTAAATCATTTTTATATGCTAATTTGGTGCTCCAGAAACATTATTAACAATATTAAAATGTTATATACTCTGTGTTTGTGTGTGTGTGTATATATATATATATATATATATAAGTAAAAATGCAAAATGCAAGCACATTTGGTTGATCTTGACCTCTCACATCACAATTGATTCAGTAATGAAGACAAAAATGCAGGCATATAAAATAACTAAATAAAACTTTAATTATTCTAGTTGCAAATGTACATAAATTGCACAGCCACAATTGTATAGTTCTTAACATGGACAAATTTCTCTGTACATTATTGTTCTTGTCATTGTCCTAAAACAAGGCAAGAGTCCAGCCAATACTTTACTTTAAACATACTTACAAAATTCTTTTCTACAAGGATTATAAAACATACAACATATTGTAGGTATTCCGTTACATATTTGTATATCTTTATATTAGTTATTTCCCATAGCTACTATTTCACATTGACTGCTCGGAGAAGAAAAAAAAAAAAGATGGCAAATCGATTTACTTGCAAAAGTTTCCTAAACTTTGAGAACTAAAATGAAGCCAGATAAAGACACATCAGATGAAAAGAACCGAGACGACAGCAAAAGTCTTTTTCATTCTACAACACACTGTTCTAAATGACTATTTCTTTTCAGGTTTTTTTTTTTCAACTCCCTAGTAGCTTCTCACGTGGATGAAAATAGACATAATGACTCTGCAAAACCTCAGACCTCATTAAAAACAGAACATGAACAAACAGAGAAGCTGACATCCACGTCTGTTAGAGAGAACTTGTGGAAAATAAATATTGGTTCACTTTTGTGCAACAACACGATCCCCAAGCCAAGTTTAAAAGTTGATCAAATGAATTTTAAATAACCCTAGATACCAGTCTTATGCAGACAGCGCTGAAGCATTTAGTGCATGCAAAATTACTTTACCAGGGCATCATATCAGCATGTGTTTGGAAGCGGTATGTAACGTGGTCCAGTTGCAAATGTCATGACATATACATTGCATGATAACGCTACAAATTAAACTGAATGACAACTTAAAGCATCCCTGGCTTGATAATAATAATGAGCACCTTGAGTTTGCTACATGTTTGTAGAGTGAAGTAAACCCAAGTGGACATGGCGAAGAGAAAAGTGCATAGTCTTCAAAGCATTTGAGGAGCTGGGGTGAGGGATGTGGTGTGTGCTTGTTAGATTGCTGCGTCTCGATTTTAGCCGTCATTAGCTTTGCAGTTCCTGTGAACCTTCTTTATATATATATATATATATATATATAATATTAACTTATTCACATAATTCTCCCATCACATAGCCCATATACAGAGAGGATTCCCTTTAAAAATAACATCTCTATGTTACACGTCCCGTGGCAGGCTGTCTTATAACGTATCTCTTTGCATCAAAATAAAGACGTGCGTGCGTCTCACTTCCTCAAAGACCTATGAGTTAAAGGAAAACAGCAGCTCAGTGCCGAACATGATAGATGCAGAGGAGTCCTCACATACGTTATTAAATACAAAAATATACAAACTCTAAATGCTGAAATGTAAAGTGTGCAGCAATTTGGACCGATGAGGCAACCCATATAAAAATAAACACACTTGTACAAATGACTTAAAAAAAGGCTTGAAAAAATTAGATGACGAAAATATGCACGCGCGCACAAAAAAGCAACTCCCCCAAACAAAGTAGAAAGAAATCATGAGCTACACAAGGCAGTTTTCAAAACTTCAAACTAAAATCATTTCAGTCCGGTTTAGTGTCTAAAACATTCACTCTGCTCTGCCTGAGCAGTCTGTGCTAATTCAAAATCTTGGCATGTCTGAGAGAAAGAAAAAAAAAACGGTGGAAAAAGAATGTAAAATATATACTTTTTTTTTCTTTCTATCTATCATAGATATTCATCCGATCTGTAAAAATAAACTAAAAATAAGGAGGGATATTTCAGATTCAGCATTTTAAGGCTTCTCATGATGGAGAGACAAAGTGCACTATGTAGGGAGAAACATAGACAGGAAGAGAGCGCTAATTTCTCCACAGAGAGTTGCTCGTTCTTTAGTTTCAGTCGTTTCATATTAAAGTAGAGACCGTTATAAATGAATGTGACAAAATCGAGTTTCTTTTTTCAAAGGCTGTATGAAGAACACCTATTTTTAAAGCAAGTGAAATGACTTTTTTTGCAGGCTAGAAGGTCCTACTGTAGTATCTGTATAACGTCGCGACGTGTTAGCTGTATCGTTTTTTTTTCTTTTATTTTATTTTACAGTTAGTTGTTGTGAAACACGAATGCTTGTCTAGTGGTGTGTCCTAATGTGCAGTACTTGAACAGTCTCAGCGGTGGATGTTTAAAGTGGATCTTGCTCTACGTTTCCATACAATCGCTTTGCGGACCGTCACAGGTCAATGTTCAGTACCCTCACCTGCAGCGTATCTCTCAGTGTTCACTTACAGAATATCTGCACACTTGCTCGTGTCCTCTGTCTTCATTCCGTCTCTATCTGTGGATCCGGAGGTCTTCGTTTAGCAGTTAGAGCTGTTGCGAAACTCCCCGTTCTCTGTGATCTGCAGCTTGGTGGGGTTGGTGGGAGAGATGCCGTTCCGCGTCTGCATGCTGTAGCGCTCCTTCAGCTGTGACAGGGCGCTCATTAGCCTCGCGTTAGCCGCGTCCAGAGATGCTATCCGTTTCTCCTGCAGAGAGAGACAATTTCAGTACATATACAAATCATAAATCAAAATACCAACACCAGGGATGCATTTTGATGAGCAATTGTTTGGCTGCTAACAGGGCCAGAGATGCAGCTGAGATGGAGGCTTTTAGAGGAAATTTTGGTTATCTGCTATGTAAGATGTGTTAACTGACACATGCATGTTTCTGGCTGTATAAGGATCTTCAAAGTGAATGTCTAATTATGCATAAATTTATTACTTATGAGTATGCATAAGGCATTCAGTGTGCTTGATCTATAACTAAGCCATGCCAACAATTCCGACAGCGGTGATGTTCATATGGAGTAACTGAAGGGATTGAAGATACTAAAACGTTCATTTCTGATTCGGTTTACTTAGCTAAATTGCTGTAGATCATCGACTGAACTGTAGGGTAATCACAAATAACATCATGACTGTCACAGCTGTGATGTTATTTGCGGAGACACTCGACCTCAAGTGTTTAATTGCTTGTTTCTTTCCTAACATGTGTACATGAAAGGACAGGAAACAAACTCTCTGCTGTCTTTGGAAACTAAAAAAAAACCCCTGAAAAGCTACGCTTTTTTTTAAAGGGGTTCCAATCATATGATAAGGGGGTTGTGAGGTTGTGAGTGACAGAAATTGAAATAAAAAATAATGATTGCTGAAAAATCAGCTTTGCCGAATGACAGGGAAAAGAGGAAGGATGAGATATTGACTATAGTGCTAATAATATAGTAACATGAACTATCATGACATTTTACTGAGCTATTGAAATTCTGGTGTGTTGAGGCTTCAGGTGAAGTTCTGTGAAATTCATTTGGTTTGCTGAAATGTTTACATTTCAAATCAGTAAACGTGTGCATTTTAGAAAGAAAACCCCCACACATGCCTACGATATTTCACCACTGACATATCTATATATAGAGGTACCTGCGCATCAATGATTTTCTGTTTGGAGTCAATCACTGCTTGCATATCAGCATGATCCTTCTTCAGCTCATCTTCCACAGACATCAACCTGCATCGACGCACACACAAAAACCACATTCAGTCCAGCCTTCATACATCCTCCCATTCTGTCTTTGATCTAAAGCTCGAGGCCATAAATAGCTGCCCCAAAACATCAGTCTTGGAGTAAAGCAGCTCTCAGTAAATTCTGCCTTGAGGAAGGCTAAAAGTCTTCTAAAAGCTCTCGGCCTTCGGTCATTGCCACTAATATCAGCTGAAAGCAAAATGACACACAGCATCAGAGACTTGTGCTAGACTCCTGAAAGGAAAAGTGCCCTTTCTGTGCTTGTTCAATGCAAATGTATGTTTTGGCGGTAAAATGCAGGTAAGTTTACTTCTATGTAGACTCAAGGACTACATGAAAAGTTGAACTTGCGTCATTCATTTCCACCAATTTCACCCATTCAGGTCGATTTGAGACGTTATTATCCTGACAATATTATCAAGCATCTGCCTTCATTCTATTTTAGCCTTTCTTATACAAGTATTTCCTACCTGCTTATGATGCCCTTCATCTGCAGATCTTTGTCTTCCTGTTGCCGTCTCAATCTCTCCTCAGACTCGTCCAGTCGGGCCTGATACTCCAGCAACATTTTCTGCGCCTGCTCCTCTTGTCCCTTGATCCGGGCCTCGTATTCTTCCAGCCTCTGCACCGACAAACGCAGTCGCTCTTGCAGCATACTTATCTCTGCCTGATACTGCAACAGACAAGATTTATTTTTTAGTTTTCTACCTCACTTTAACCAGAAGTCAGCATTGAATGTTGGGTCATAAAAAAATACCTGTGGAATGCATTTGGTATTGTATTTGTGGCATCACAAATTGATTGTACACTGTTGATGACTACTGGTAACTCTCTACAGTAAGGTTCAAATTGTTAACATTAGTTAAAAATGCATTAGGTGTCTTTAACAGCATTTATAAGTATCCTTGTTCATTGTTAATTCATAATATATTTAGCAATGTTCATTTATAAATCCTGCAGAGGTAAAATGCATTAATAGATGTAAAATTTTAAATGAACATAGATGTAAAATACATTCTGTAAAAGTTGTTAGTGCACAGTAGAAGCATGGTAACTTGTGTTATGTTGTTAACATAAACTAGTTAAAATCGCTTGTGCAATTAATATAAAGCTGAAATATAAATGTAAATATTTGATGAAAAATGTTAAATATGAATAAATATTATAATAATAAAAATAATACAGTTACTGCTAGTCATCAGACATCAGTCATAGGACACAGGAAATGTATAGAATAACAGATGCGCAAAGAATTAGAGTATGTCCCTTTCTTTTTCACAAACACAGAAGTCTGAGAGCACTTCTTATTAAAATTGCTTCTAAGAAGTGTGTAATTTATGCACCACTTGTGGCATTAAACAGAATTACCAACATTTACCACCTCTTCCACCCATTCCCTATCTGCCCATGCTGAAACAGAGCAACGTTGTACATATCACAGGGCTCTTCGGGAGGTCAAACTACAGATGGCTTACTCAGAGTCTCTGCTTATTAAACCGCGAGTTCAACATATAAAGCCTACTCATTTCAACCTTTAGTCTGCATGCACTCAGAGCTGAAAGTTTGATTGCTGACACTGAGAGAATCCTCCTGTCTGAGTGAAATTAGCGCAGGATGATGATTCATTTCCCTTCCAGAGCGTGTTTGCATGAGCTGAAATCTCTGCTGCTATGGTGTGTGGGTGGTCAGTTACCTTTTCAGCGTGTGTGTGCTCATCTCTGCAAAGCTCTGTCTCAGACTCCTGCTCTATATATGGCACATTCATCAACCAGGCAGCGGTACGGTCCAATGCGCTGGGGTTCACTGGGGATGGGGCCTTTAGGACACACACACAAACACACACACATACGCATCAATAAACCGAAGATAAAACAAGATACACACTCATACACACAAAGAAGTCATGCCAGGGGCATCGCGTTCTCAACAGGCAACATGATGACATTTAGCATGACATAAGGCTGAATAAAAAGAACATGTATGGCACGTGAGCTTAATATAGTTCGTGCAAATTGTTTATCATGACATCATACAATTGCCATTATATTCCTCAGCTATACAGCAACAGAATACTTTAAAACATCATGAAAATAAAATACATGTATCTCCCCAAACTATAGCTTAACTAGCTGTTAATCTTTCAGGGAACATGTACAGTACAGTATTCACAGGAAGTCCACAAATGTGACTTTCACAGTAAGGGAAAGAGCCTAGAGGTGCTCTGCAATGTAATAAAAGTGGTTTCCATAGACACACTTCCATCAATCACTTCAAGCAATCAATCAAATCCCAAGAGAGAGAACAATGCATTGTGGATATGGGAAATGCCTTTCCTGTCCACTTCATTGTCAAATCGTTGAGAGAAATGACTGCCAGTGGCAACAGTCAATGTCGGGGGATTGATGATTGGTAGCCCTCTGACTCCTATTAGAATCAATAACTCAGACTTGGAGCAAGAAATGTTAAAATGACTAGGTTAAGATAAAGATACATGATTTGCCTGAAACAGATTTGCAAGAAGTGGAAGAGAGAGAAATCCTGTGTAACTGTATATTGGGTCTGGGCAGTTCTTAAAGTGACAGCACTTATTTGTGTTTATTCAACAACAAAAAAGAGAAAACTTCTAACAGCTCAAACTATTTGATATCATAAAGACCTTATTTAAAGCAAAAATAACTAAGTTGTGATCGAGAAATAATAATTTTGTTCATATCTTCACTCCAATTACAAAAATATACGCACCTGTTTATGTGGTGCGCGATGCTTCGTTTCTGGACTGTCCCCTTTGGAGGAGGAGCTCTGCTGTCGAAGCCGTGCACCATTCCCAGGCCAGTCGGGTGATGAAGACATCACAGTGTTATTAGGAGGCCGTGGGTAGGGGGTGGAGTTCAATAGGTTGGGTGGAGTTCGTCCTCTGGGTGCAGTCTGTGAAGGTGGTGGTGGCTGGTCAATGCGCCGCTGAGGTCCAGCGCTGCTCTGCCGTGGAACCGTGGGTCTGGAGAAATCGGAACGCCTTGCGAACTCTTCCCCCACTGAAGCCCCCTGAGTAAGGAACGTGTGTTTGGTTCCTCCAAGACCCTCCTCGTTGTTGCTATGGGAACTGACGGAGCTGTGACACTCCGACCCAGAATCCCCACTCGCATTCCCTCTAGCTGACACTGGCAACCCTGCTGCCATCTGGTACACTGGATTTTGAAAGGATAGCGGGGCCAAAAGCTGTGTAGGCCTGCCTGGGGCCCCTTCTGCTCCTGGGGTAGTGAGAATCTGTCCTGGCCTGTGAAAAGTAGGGCCTCCGGCAACGTTGCCTTGGGGAGTCCGTGCATTCCAGGGAACCATGGCACCCTCACCTAAACCTTCTGAAGTGATCCCTACCGGGATGGCAATGGGTTCTA
The DNA here is from genome assembly GCA_032275025.1 of Enteromius treurensis. Lineage (NCBI taxonomy): Eukaryota > Metazoa > Chordata > Actinopteri > Cypriniformes > Cyprinidae > Enteromius > Enteromius treurensis. The sequence goes on along the minus strand of JAUCMU010000097.1, from coordinate 5,290,725 downwards.
ACGCCCTGGCCGCTTCTTGCAGGTCTACCATGGACAAGCTCTTGCCACCGTTGGCCAGGCCCAGCTCGGGTTCATTGGCCTCAGAGTAGCTAGAGCTGCGGGCAGGGGAGCCCTGGAGGCCAGAAGAGCGTGTAACGAAAAAGAGGTCTTTGTTTTCAGGGGTGGGGGAAGGAAGGCGAGTGAAGTCAACTGGGCTAGTAAAGCGAAAAGATGGGGACAAAGACCAGAAAGAGAAAAAGTACAAATTATAAAAAGCACAGTATTGAAGAACAGTACATAAATAGCTCTGTTCACTTCGTTTTTATAAATTAAAACGCTTTTAAAATACATTTAACCTTTAAATGCAGTTTTACATATTTGGGTCTTTAGCGACCTGGACCTAAACAAACATGCATGAAAAACGAAAACGAAGGAGGGAGAGTATAGTGAACGGTGTCCCAGGTTACTGGTTTACAAGGTATGCATTTAAGGCTTAAAATATCTTTATCCAATGTGCAATCCTGTTTAGATTTTATTTTGCTAATGCTGGAAGTTCCTGGACATTATTTATGAACCAGAACCTGCCAAACTGACCAGTTTAAGAAGTATAAGCTTATCAATTGACATATTGATATAAATTAACAAACCCTGGTTAGCATGACGCTAAGATAACACATTTTTACTCCAACAGCACACACAAATTTAGTAAGCTGAATCTGTGGATTTTATACTGAGTTTTGCTGCTGATCTTTTGGAACGGCATTGGGAATACACCGGATGTCTTAAAATGCTGCCTGCTGACTGTCGGCGGCTCACTGGGATTTGAAACAGAGCTATTATCTATAAATGTGATAACACTTTAGTACAGGGACAAATTCTCACTATTAACTAGTTGCTTACTAGCATGCCTATTACTAACATGTTGGCTGTTTATTAATGCTTTATGTAGAATAAACACATTTATTCAACATGACCATATTCTACATCACTAATCCTACCCAATACCTAAACTTAACCAACTGTTATTAAGCAGCAAATTAGGAGTTTGAGGCAAAGCCACAGTTAATGGTTTGATAATAGTGAGAATTGTACCTTAAAATAAAGTGTGATCAAACATGTCAGACTCTCATAATAAATGAGTTTGTGTTTGAGAAACGAAGCTTTGAGAAACCAAAAGTAGTTCTCATACTCGCATAAATATCATGCAAGGCAGTTCCAGACAGGTATAAAGCATCAGAGAATGCTAAGTTATTATGCATCTCTTTCTGTCTTTTTTTCTACCCAGACTGTGTTTATTGTCTGGATATCTGGAAAAAAAAAATGCTAATTTTTTTTCATTATAATCTCCGTCCAGACACCAACCAACAAGCTTCACTCGATGCGTTCTCCTTGCAGCCTCCATCTCTTTTGATCCTCCAGTATATTTATTTCCCCTTCCCTGAATGTGTGTGTGTGTGTGTGTGTGTGAACTACAATTACAGGCCTCTCATTCTCTCTGGCTCTCATAAATGTCGGTAGGGAATTAGCAGCGAGCTAGACAGATAAAGATGAGCCGCTCTCTTTAGAAGAGCAGTCTGCTGGATAAAGTAAGGGCGCACTCTTAAGAACAGAAACGAGGACAGTCTTTGTGGGCGAAAGTGACAGATAACGATGAATACGCGTAAGCAATATAGCTGTACTTCACAACTTTGTGTCACTGCCTGATGTAGCAACAAGCTTAAAGCTGATTTGTCAGAATACCCACTCATCATGAAATATACAGCATGCTTTCTGCACAACCATGTACAATTATGGATATCATTGATTCTGATTGGTTACATTTTAACACATTTGATGCCCTGGATCTGAATCGTGGCTTACCCTGGTAAGTCACTGTCGATGGCCATCTTTTGTAATCCACTCGAGATGCTGCATCCAGGGGCAGGAGGGGACGGCACACGATCAGAAGGAACGCTTATCTGTATGTTTGATGGGTTTGTTAATGCTCCATGCACGTCCCTCAGTATTCTAGGTAACGGCCCAAGCTTGGAGGTAGCACTCTGAGAATGATAGATTTCATTGAAATTTAACACAAATAAAGGTTTTGTTTACATAATATATGTGTGTGTATTGTGTGTATTTATTATTTACATATAAATACAAACAACATGCATGTTTATATTTAAGAAAATATGTTATATATATATATAATATAAGAATACAAATGTATACACGTGTAAAAATTTTCAAAATAGATACTGTATGTGTGTGTTTATATATACACAGTAAATATACACAGCACACATACATATATAATGCAAACAAAAACATATTTTGGATATGATAAATAATTATTTGTTTGACAGCACTACTATACTATATATATACATACATAATTTTGACCAAGGTAATTATTTATATAATTTATTTATAACTATACTGTATTAAGTTTTGACAACTTCATGGAGCCCCAATTAAAATGGGTGGAAATGAACCTGCTTCATGTATTTATAAGACAAAGCAGTTTCTGCACTAAAAGCTTTTTACTCTCTGATCTTTTCCAAAAACATTTAATAATGGAACAGGCAAGACCTAGATAAATTCAAATTTGATTTAATTTTTTTCATAATTGGCTGATTCTGTGACATTCTGGTTGGTTGAATCTCTCTGGATTTAAAAGAATTATGTTTCATAAGCACAAAATGTTCATGGATGTATGGCTCCAAATTATTAGTGACGTAGCCATTAAAAGCTCTTATAACTGTGTCTGACCACTATCAGTCTATAGTAGCCTTAGGGACTAATGGACTTCCCATGTAGAACTCAAACACTGAGAGGGCATGAGCTTTCAGAGCATGTCCACCTAACGTGATCTGAATAATTCAACAAAGTGCTGCTATGAGAATATTCCAGATTTACAAATTTAATTAGCAATCAATGTTTGTATAGTTGCAGGCGGCGTCTGTGGTGTACCCGCATAGTCTGCAGATAAACGCATCTCTACTTAAGCAAATTTTGCACGACTGGAAGTTTTTTCTTAGCGTGGAAAATCTGAGCAAATACAACAGCTAGGCTATATTTAGCATTCGAAGAGGAGGAGGATTAGACGATAATTTCTTCCGAAAGTGTGTATAAAATAAGATATAAAGAAACAAACACACGGAGAACAAATCTTACAGGGTCTGAACATTAAAAGCAACAAAATGAAGGATTTTAGAGTCTGACTGTTACAGCCTAAAGGCAATTGCTTACATCAATCCACCTACTCAAAGAACACAAAAACCTTCAGTGGCATCAAAGTGATGAACTGCCTTATCACAATGCTATCCTGAGTTCACCTAGGGCGAATGCTGCACTAAAGACACGGCAAAATCTCAATGAATGAATGATCATATAAAGGTATACAGTGCAATTCATTCCTGCTGAAAAGCTTTACATTACAAATGCAATCAAATGGAACCAATTTCGGAGTCAAGAGACTAACCTGGTCCATTTGGGACACCACTTCAGCTAGAAGGGAGTGCAAGGTGGAGAGCTCACGGCCCAGGTCAATATAGCCCTCGAAGCCTGCAGTATTTGAGATGGTCTCTGGGTTAGAGATCTCCAGCAGGAAGCGCTGCATGTTTGTCCACTCCTGCTCCAAGAACTGATTCATGAAGGACATGTACTCCTCCTTATTACCAAACCTGAAAAAAAAAGAGCAGGAATAAGAATGACTCTTTGATGTGTTTAATAACTCAATTAACGACGCTAATGACTCATAATTATATCTATAAGCTTCATTTCTTTCTTATGAATAGTATCTGTGCTCATAACAACATGACAAGCTATCAAACTGAGGCATTTCGAAACTCATTCGTCAGCTCCGCCGTGAAACATTAAAGTGCTCTCTCCCTGCTCAAACAAACACACACACACACACACCAGAGCAAATGGAATCCTTACTTGGTGAAGTTTGCGAGGTTCTGTGTAACCTTGGCGATAAGAGTGAGTGTACGTGCAGTGCGGTCGTCTGGGTACTCCTGCGTCAAATTGAAGAGGGAAGGCGACATGATTGCCGGACACAGAAAACGCAAAAACAACGAGGCGCTGATAAGACGCTCGCTGATATCTGGTCGCCCTCGATTACCACATTCCTGTCTCCACGATGCAAACACCTCCTTAAGTTCCCGTGGAAACACACTGTTGAGAAGTGGAGAGTTAAACATTGGATTTAAACAGGAAACAAAAAGCCTGACAAGACTGCAAACAGTTGTTCTAGTTAGTAGTGTCACAAAATTCACATAACTATTATCCGTCTGCAAAAAATTTTTGAATATATTTTACATGTTTGTGGTCTACCAGATCTCAGCTAACTTTTATTTCACTTCTAAAAGTTAACATTTTGCTGTGTTCCCTGTTGGAAAAACCATCATATGCTGGTTAGGTATGTTTTGAAGCTGGGATGCAGGTTTGAGCAGGTTTAAACTGGTCAGACCAGCTTAGGACTAGTATATAAGCAGCTATAGACCAGCTTAAACCAAAAAGGACCAGCGTAAACCAGCAAAGGACTAGCTGAAACCAGCATTCCAGCTTCAAAACATACCTAACCAGCATATGCTTGTTTATATTGAGCTACTGTACTTTTGCTGTGCTTAGCTAATTTCAATGTGTTGCAACTTGTTTCCATTTTGTTGTTGCTTATTTCTGTTATGCATGTTTCCATTGTGTGGTCGTTAGCCTTTTTAGTTGTGTTGTGGCTTTTTGTTGTTGCGTTGTGCTGATTTTTGTAGCTTATTTCAGTTGTGTTGCGGAGATTTTGTTGTGTTGTTTATTATTGGGCCACTGTAAAAATGTAACACATATCACTAAGTGTATAATAAAAATGAGTTAATAATTAATAATAAATAGTAGTAGTAATACTATTAAAGCTTAACTCCCCTGCTTCATTTATACCTCTGTACTCATGTTATATATATTGTCTCTTTATTTTTGTTTTAAAGAGAAACACCGGAGACAAAGCTGATAAATGAAATAACCAGCTCTGAAACATCTGAGCAATAAAATGCATCACTGGCTCGCATCAACAGACAGCTGTGAAGGGCAGACTGTAGTTACCGGTAAGACTCAATGATCTTGCAGAAAGCCAGCTCGCAGCACATCCTGAGGTTGCTCTGATGTTCAACTAGATCGCTAGATGAACATTTGGATGGGTCCACCTCACAGTTCTCATCAGACTCATACAGAGCCTTTATAAACTCACCTACAGTGGAAGAAAGAAAAAAAGACTTTAAAGACCCTGATGTTTTAACATAAATAGCATTTTCAGGAAATCAATAAAGAATGGTGTCATCTATCGATTAATCTTAACATTATTCTATATTTCGCACAAGAACGCTTACATTCCTAAATGTCAGCAAGGCAACCTGCCATACAACCCCCCGCAAACTGTGTCACAAACATAAACCCCCGCAGCTCTTCCCCATTCTAATCCCTTTCCACTATGAGGCAACCAGTGAAAGTTCTTTAGTTATCTGAATCGGAACTAATGAGAGAAGCTGTCCTGGGAATATACAACAAACTTTCTGTTGATCCCAAACAAACATCACAGCTAGATCCCTCTCCACAGAGACTCAGAGCAGGTACTGGTCGATTTTCCCCCCTCTGTTCTGTTGCGCATAAAAGCATCAGGGAAAAATCTAACTAGTGCAGCATAAACCATGTGGACATCCAACTAATCTAGAATGGAAGTGGACTCCTCGTTCTTCATCTTCCTGTAAGAGACACTCAACAGCCACATTCCTATACGGCTTCAGATAAATAGAGAACACACACACCTGTTCAGTAAGATTTTGTAATGTTTTTGAAAGAAAGCCGCATTTATTTAACCAGTTATACTGTAAAACCAGCAATATTAAGAAATATTATAACAATGAGCAGGTGTAACGGTATAACATATTCACATTTCTGCCTTTCGGTTCGGTTCCAGTTTCACATGTTGTTATTTTTTGATACGAAACAAAGTCTTATCTTTCAATTTTTTTTCCCACATTTTTTTCTCCAATAAATGCCGTTATGAGGCTCTTAGATGTGGCATGACAGATTTCTGTATTAGCAGCTCAGTTCAAACCAGGCAGAGCAGAACGCTAGTGTTATCCATTCCTCTTTACTACTAATATTAATACAAATAAAACACATTGAATAAATGACCCTTTCATGCCTCACATATAATTTCAACCGTGTCAATAAAACAGCTTGTTAACCAAATGTCACGTAGTATTTTATTTACCTCAGGCAAGTCATCAGTGTCCACAGCTCGTTAGTTTGCTCGAGAAATTAAGTCTAGAGAAGGGCATTTTGTGACTCTATATATATACAGATTGTACATATATTCTATTTTATTGTTATTTTATCTGTTAGTGATGTCTTAATTATTTCATGCGTGTTTAAATCAATCTGTTATGAAACAGCTCATGACAGCCACTGTCATACAGTAAATTAACAAATAGAAATTTTATTAATTTAATTTGATTGTTGATTATATTTAAAAACCAATACTCATTTAATTTAAGTTTAGGCTCTGTTGTTAACTGTAACATTATAGGCTCACTTAAGTTTAGAGCATGAGCTGAGTACATTTTTATGATTTTAATTTCAATTCTAACTGATAATTAACACTTAATGAAAGAGCAATTTGTTCAAAGCAAGTTTCCTGTACTGTTGTACTGAAACCATACTGAACTGTGATGTCAAAACCAAGTGTGTGCCGAACCGTCATGTTTGTGTATCGTTACACCTCTAACACAGTGCAAAACAACTGTTTTCTATTAGGTATAATATATTGACTAAGTTGACTACAGCTGACGTCACAGTATTGTCACATACAATCTCATTACAGGTCTCACTATCTCACTGGAGTGTGCAGCAGTTCTGTTCGGTAAAACCCAAATTGTGTAAAAAGGTCAGAGGAGAAGCCAGAAAACACATTCAAGGCCACAGATACAAAACTAATCTCTCACATAACTACTCTGTTGGGCCACAGTACCAAAAGAGCAAACTCAAGCGTACAGTACTATATTATACTCAAGTACTAATGAACTAAACACTTTACTTGCTTTCACAGCATTTCTCATCACTGCGATCCGGCCTGCAATTTGTTAAATTCAAACAATAATACACTGAAAAAACAGCAAGTACTCTATCTCTTGTAGCAGATGCAGATGACCGAAAAGTTTGTCCCTCGTGCATATATGCTGCCTATGTAATCTACTCTCTTTACTGCCTCTTTCTTGCTATGATGTCTGAGGGACTTATAGTCAGTCTTTACGAGTGAACCATTTAATAATTCAGCAGCACTTCACAAGTCACATTTATCTTAGAAAAACAAGTATTATTCAGCACCACCAAATGGCTTCTTAAAGCAAATCTAAACAGAGACTCATTCTCTTTGGTGTACTCCCTCACATTCACATCTACACTCATTAGATACCCAAAGTCGACATTTATACACGGTGTGAAATTTGCGGCATGTTTTTTTTGTTTTGCAGATGAATTGCTAGTCCAGCGATCTACACATTTTATTCCTAAAATACAGCGGTATTAATAAACCCAAGCCTTGTCAGACACAGAGTAAGTCAACAGTGAATGCGGTGGCCGGATTTGGGTGCGTTCTTACAGCTGTTTGATCTTATCTAAAATAAACACAGTGAACTTACTGTAGCACAAAATAAAATGTGGAAATATGTGTGTGCAGGTCTCCAATTTCAAGTCCGCAGACCGTACACCACTATGCATTTATTTAATTGAATTATTTTGGTCGTCCTGTCACTTGGCACATTTTCAGAAAATAACTTTTTTTTTGCGCACACACAGATCTTACCCAGTGCATCTTGCAGATACTTCTGTCCGACCAGTTTGAGGTACTCCTCGATAGCTTTAGTGCCCAGTGTGTTCTCTCTGAAGATCAGGTGCTCATTCTCCCCGCATCGATCCACCTCAGACATCATCAGATCTGTCAGAAAGTCCTATAGCAAAAACACACAATCCTAAATAAAAAACATTTTGATATGTGAGCACTATTAAAAAGAAAGAGCCGAGTAGATGGAGAGATTGTATGGAGGGTCTGTCATTGTAATGGAAGTGCTTGTGCTGCTGATGTCTGTCAGGACATGAATGAAAAGAAAGAGACAAGGAAAGAGAGATGCTAGTGCTGAAGTGAAAGCTTCGCCGATCAAAGCTATCTGGCAGGGAGCCTATCAAAACCAGCAAATGGGAGTTAGACAGAAAAATCAGTCTACTCGCTGCTGACACGCACACACAGTCCAGAGTTCAACCCAGCATCCCAAATACGATTCAGAGTGTGTGTGTGTGTGTGTGTGTATGAGTCTCAGTCTCCATTTACAGAGGTGAGTCACGATTGGCTCCACACAGACTGCGGCTGAAAGCCTTTTATCTGTAAAAAAAACTATCATCATTTTATAATTCTCATTCCAGAACATACTGTATGTCCTAATAACGCATGTAACAAAACTCTCTTCTCTTTCACAAAATAAATAATATATATACCCCACACTAATATTTATTTTTACTCACTCTCCTCTTATTTGACTTGAATAAACTTAAAATTGAATTTTGGTTCCTTGTCTGCATGATGACATGAAGATTTCAGTTTTCAATTAAATGAATAAATAAATCGTTAACAGTGGACCTTTTAAAAAATATATTCCTGTCAAAAGGGCACAAAATAAAATGTCATTTGGGAGAAAAATGTAGAGTTGACACTCTCATTATCTCTTCTTCTCTCAACCTAGTATTCATACAGTTATGCGGTTGAAATGATGACAAGAACAGAGGTCTGCACTGGGATAAAAAAAAGAAAAAGAAAAAAAGCCTGGCACATAAATGAGAACCTGCAACCCCACCAGACACCTGCTGTCAAACTTTAACACTTAACATGAAGCCACTCATTCCCTTTATTTTTTTCTCTTTAGATCCATATGCTTACCATTACCATCCACCTACACACTGAGCTTTGACTGTAAATATGTTACATTAAAAATCTTGAGTCACAAATATAAAAAAAATATAAAAAAAATACTTTTATTTTCCAATTGATCAAACCGACTCTATAAAGACATTTATAATATTACAGAAGATAAAAAAAATAAGAATCCTGAAAGAAATTACATCATTATTTCCAAAAAATATTAAGCAGCAAAACTATTGTCTTTTCAATAGTAATAATGAGAAGAAAGGTTTCCTGAGAACTAAATCAGCATTTGAGAATAATTTCTAAAGGATCATGTGACACTGAAGACTGGAATAATAGCTGATTAAAAATGACATATAGTAAATATGTATTTAAAAATATATTAAAATAGGAAATAGTTATTTTATTTTACTTCTGTTTATGAGATATTTAATAATATTACTGCTTTTATTGTAGTTTTTGATCAAATGAATGCAGTCTTGGTAAGCTGCCTTTTTTCTTGAACTCAAGTCAAGCAGCAGACTTTCCATTCATAGTAAATGTGGATATTTATTTGGCCAACAATGTTTAGAATTTCAGCACTGGGTATTATTTTGAGATATCACTGACGAGAGAGAGACTGCTTCAGCTTGGAGGAATCCAAAATTTGTTGACTCTAGATAATTGGTATTATGTAAGTCAAAATAAAAGCATTTGTTTGGGATACAGGAGAAAAGGAGTGTGGGCAGTGTGGCTGCAGTGTGACCTCAGAGCTTAAAAATCCTTCATGAGCGCTGATGCGGGGTATAATCACCATGGTAACTGGACCAGAATATGTCCAAGTTTTCCATGATTGTGGTAACCCCTTATTTTAAAGTAGTGGTTCTACCATCATGCTTGTCCACCTGTTCTGAGCTCAAACAACTTTCCCCTTATTTTACAATCAGAAGGTTATCTATAAAAAGTTTATTTATAATAAAAAGTTATTTTATTTTTTACATTAGGTGCTGTTTTACAGATGTGCATATACAAAAAACAAAATATGCCTGGCAAATGTTCACCATTGACAGTTGTTACCAAAAAGTTAAATGTGGGCGCTGCATACAAACAAACCTCAGTATTCAAGTGGTTCCATATTTGAATAATTACATGTACAATAACTGTAAAGTTTTAAAAGTATGATCCGCAGAGTGAGGGAAAAAAAAATTCAAAACCATTAAGATATGAGACTAGTCAGACAGAGGGAGATCTCATAAGCCTTGAGATTCTCCTCTTACACGCGCACACAGAAGTGGGCACTATTAAGAAAGGCCAAGAAAATTGTCCATTACTGTCACAGTTAATCAGCTAGACTATAGCTCACCCTTAATCAGAACGAGACGAGAGAGAAACACAGGAAACGATAGAGACGAGAGAGAGCGAGAAGACATTAAGCACAGTAAGACATAAAAATAAACCTAAAATGGAAAGGAAAGCAGAAAAATAAAAATAAAACAGGTGCGTAAAAATAGAGGGTGCACAGGAAAGCAAAGCCATTGCACAGGGGAACAGAGGACAACAGAAAGATACGTACTATAGCACACAGAAAAAAAAAATTATAAAGCAAGGATGGAGGGATTAAAAAGAAGAGGTAAAATCCCTCAGGTCTCAATGCATTCCCTGGAAGCAAAAACTCATAAAGAAGGAAGCATCTGACCGAGACAGCAGTTTGTGTGCTCAGCTGAGGGAGAGAGAAAGAGAGGTTCTGCCTACTACACTGTCTGGACCCAACATCCTCACAAGGATAAACCTCAAATCACCTACAGTACATTGTGGGAAGCAGCCAATGGCCCCCATAATAAACATACAGTGTTAAATAAAAGTTTAAATGAAAATGTATAAATGCAAAAGTCAGGGTTAAGTCCATGAACAGAAAATATCTGAATTACGACTGGGATGGATGGATGGATGGATTTAACGGATACAATAATGTGAGCACCCTTTAAAGCCCATTCTTTGTGTCTAACATCTATGAATGTGGGAACATGTTTGTGAGTGTGTGTGTGTGTGTGTGTGTGTCAGGACATCTGAAAGAGACTTGCTATCAAAGGCCCTTAAATAAACTTAAGGTCACTAAAACTATAGTGTGCGCACACACACACTCTCTCTCTCTCTCGTTCTCAATCTACAGACACTGGATGAGTCATTCAGTTCTATACAGATATTCCGAGGGAGTGAACGACAATACAGACAAGAAGGACTGAGAGAAAAAGAGATTGTTGCAAAAGAGCATCCTATAATTTTTTCCATGGGAAAAAAATATACTGTCATCATTTATTCACATTTAAATATCTAAAATATCCACATGGGTGAGTAAATGATTGGGTCAAATATCTTAAAATATTTTAGAGCTAGGTAAACTACCTCCTTAAAGTTGGCACCCCATAAAAAGAAATAATATGTGCTGCTTTGGTGTTTAAGATGTTAAACGTTATTTTTTTGACCATGTGACGTCACTCTCCACCCCATGATGCCCAAATCGTACCAACTCAGCCCAGTTTGTGCCGGGTTTGTTCTGTTTTGTGCCATTAAATCAAATGCTGTACGTTTTTTCCTTCTTTAGATATAACCATGAAGTTTTCAGGGGCTATGACATCACTCTCCATCCCAGTTTATCAAAACAGTACAAAACTGGTATAATTTGTTTGTGCTTGATCTGTGCTGGTTTGTGCTGTGAAATGAACATTAAGGAGTTCCCCTTCTTAGAAATAGCATTAGTTTGTGCCGATAAAAAAAAATGCTGTAACTCTGACCGTTTCATTTATATAACGAAAATACACTTTTTTTACGAATAGTGACATCACTCTCCACCCCATAAAATCTAAATAGCTACAAAACGTTTGTGCTGGATTTGTGCCATTTAAGTGAATCATCAAATAGATTTCCCTTCTGAGAAATAAACAGAATTCGAGACAGTGACATCGCTCTCCACCCCATGCCGTCCTATTGGGCCGCTAAAACAAACCTGCCATCTCTGAGCCCTTCTTAAATATAGTGGGGGGAAAACTTGTTAGGAACTGTTACTCTCCACCCCACTAAACTGGTACAGATAAGGTTATTAATTGAATAATTACGAAGTCAATTCAAATTTGTTTATTAGCTAAAGAACAGGATATATGATTTCCTACTTGATTGTACATAAGTGTAAAGTAACATGTTCCATACTGTATTTTGTGGGAAGCGAACTCATTTTAGCACAAATACAGTAGTGCTGCTAACTTGTCATCTGAATGAGATTACAGGGTTAAATCTGTTGCTATCCCTCGACGTTAGCGCTAGACGATGGAACAAATTAATAATTAGCTTTGTTTAATTGCAAATGTGAAATGTCCAAAGTGGGTTTACAAAGTGCACGGGCACCATTTAATCCCACGCTCTCTCTCCATGTGAGAATGCTTTTTCTCTCCCACACACGAATTGGGCACTAAACTCTGTCAGACACACAATAATTCAACATGACCTACTGAAAAACAAAAGGGAGCGATCATTAAATGTCAAAGATGAATACCTTTCCTCCAATTTCATCATTACTTGTGTGTCATTCTCAGCACATTTCTCTTTTGATCCAAAGCCAAGCTGTAAGCTGAAATGCTGGTTGTTATCTCGCGCCCTCTCCATCTCAAAAAATAGAGGTCAGAGAAGGTCAGATGCTATTTAGCAGACAGACGGCAAGAGGGTCAAGTGAGAGAGCGAATGCTGTAACGTGTGTGAGGGAAAGAGAAGTCAAACATCACAGAAGAGCTGAATTAAGCTCTCAGTCAACCCACACTCTATAACCTTGAGATTTCTCTGTTGCATGTGTGCAAATATGTGCTTATGATTCTGTTGGGTGCAGATGTGTGTGTTTATGTGTGCGCTCACAACCCTCAGTGAAATGTAGAAATGCTCTGCTAATGAAATGCAAGGCTTCGGGGCGGCTTTATCCAGCGTGCTTTCTGAGATAAGACTGATTGTTTAGCTGTATGACTAAAGTGGGTCGAACAGACATTGCTTTAAGGATCGTACAACAATATGTCCTCAACATTTACCTTCTTATGCTTGCTAAACAGTCTGCATCTCATCAACACACCCCACCTAGAAAACCAAAAGGCTGAGGGGTTTAAAATATTATGATTAGAAATAAGGTGATAATTCGTAATATTATTATTATATAAAGAAAAATTATTTTTTTTTATTATTCAAGACAAATAAGTGTGATGAATGACATAATAGCTATGCTAGTGTTAATTGTACACTTATATGCACATTAAATAGTATTTTTGCATTTTAAAAGGGCTTTATTTTTAATAATTTTACATGTTCTACAGAGTATTCTGTCAAGAGATTAGTTCTGATTAATAGCATTCAAAATAATTAGCATAATGTGTGTACTGTATATATAAATACACACAAAGCATAAATACAGTATATTTTTAAAATATGTATTTATATCCACACACAAGTATATTTTTAAAGTATATTTCATAAACATAACATATATTTTTTAAAATATATACATGTATGTGTTTATATATATATATATATATATATATATATATATAATGTTATTTGCACATTATGTGTAGGTTTTGCTCCATTTCCCAGAATGCAAGGTATGGCAATTTTATATATCTGCAAAAAGTAATTTTTTTCTGCATTTAAAAATGCACTAGTGCACAGAGCATTATACAGTCTCATGGGCTAAAATACTACATTTTAATATAGATTTCATGTGTCTGTATGCACTTAATAGGATCAGTTCAGACGTCATCAAATAATTGTAATCATGTGATTATGTAATGATTGCTACAGGCCTATGCTTGGTATTGTGTCAATATCGGCATACTGGGTCTCAAAAATGGCAGTCCATGTGATCATCTCTTGCCAGGAATAACCACATGTGTTGCAATCAGGCACAGAAATGACATCACATTTACATCATATCACGAAGCAGATTAATACCTTGTCTAACCTCAAACTATTGAGAAGCACATAACACATAAAGTGTAAAAGTGTGTGTGCCTGGAGATCCCGCTGAAGTGGATGTCACATCTACAGCGAAGCACGACTTCTGTAATAGCTGTCAGGGCAATGTGCTGCTTCAGACCAGAAATGACATCCTTTCAGAGCCAGCCTGCCTTAAAGTGCAGCCAAGCGAGATAGAGAGAGAGAATGGCAGAGCATGAGTCTAAGACAAGATAAGGAGATAGAGAGGTGATGGAGAGAGGGAGAGGGAGGCAGGATGGGGTGGGGGGGGGGGGAACAAGAAAAAGAAAAGGATGACGGATGAGCAGAGGAAAGATAAGGGTGCTGAGGGAAAATTCAGATAATGACTCTCGTCTCGTGTTTCTAAGTTAATAATGGAAGATGCTGGTCGAGCTGTTGCTTCGCCACAATCCAGTATGTGTTATATTGTGTTATGAAGAATTTACTTTAAAACTTTACTATTCAAAAGTTTGATGCCAGTAAGATCCCCATTTGTCTTTATATATCAAGCATGCATTAAATTGATTAATTGTAAAAAAAAAATTACATTTATGTTACAAAAGATTTGTTTTGAATGAATACTGTTCTTTATTATAATAATAATTCATTAAAGAATACCAAAAATCACAGCATGCTAAATAAATAAATAAATAAATAAATTACAGAAATAAATTACACTAAATATATAAAAATATTGATAATAATACGTTGTAATATTACTGTTTTTACTATATTTTTGATTAAATGTAATCTTGGTGAGCATAAAATACTTTTCACAAACATTTTAAATCTTATTGACGCCAAACTTTTGAACAGAAATAAATATATTTATAATTGTATATTTACAGATATTGGTATGCTTAATAACAAATACAAACAATGTTTACTTACAGGTAAGTACACAAGTTTCTGTAGTAGGACTAAAAAAAAAACAACAACACCCTGACATTTTAATGTGGCAAGAACGTTAATTGTCAAAAACATTATCTAGCTTATGAAATATTTAAAAAGCATTGCTAAAACAATTGTCAGAATGTTTCTGGTGAAACACTTTCCCAGGTTTCCATGACTGTGGGAATCCTTTCAAGCGAGCGAGATGACTGTATATTTCATCTTCTTCCGAAGTTTATTTAGTGGTAGAGAAAAAAAAAAGGAATGTATGATAAAAATCACACCCCCATGAAACTCAAGCAAGTGATAAATGAGTGTTATTGTGTCCTCTTGGGCTTGTGGTCTCTATGGGATATCTTTTCTCCATATTTTAAATCATGAACACTCTGGTCTCAGGTTCAGCCGAGGGAATACAGCGACCGTATCTACTGATAGAAAAGTCTAATGTGAGCACTCCAACATTACCTTAACAGTCTGAGTGCATTACCAGAGTGAGAGACGTCAGGTTGTCAAGATTCCATCAGATTATTCTTCCCAGTGAATCTGTCACTGAAGGCTCGGTTTGGTAGCTCAACTAACCGTGGCCAGACTTTTCAAAGGAACACAAACAGACAAGCTCTGTTATCCAAACAGAGGAGTCTGCTTCATCTTCATTTGAACCTAATTCATTCCAATTTAATTTTGTTCTGTCAACCTATGCATCTGTCAGAAACAGACAAGGCAGCTGAAGTAGAACAAAGAACTCCAAAAATACATCTTCTACATCTGCTTTAAGCACTCAGAAAATGACTGTTCAAATATAATTGAGTGCTTTAATCACACTGAGACTTAAAGCAGACATGACGTTAGGAAAGTAAAGCGCTAAACTGGGTCTTCATTCCCTGTATGAAATGCTCGTTTAAAGGAATAGTTCAAAAATGAAAAGTGTGTCAGTTCCTCACCCTGATGTTATTCCAAACCCGTATACACATCTTTCAAAAGAGGAAAGATATTTTGAAGAACCAAACAGTTATTGGTCCCCAGTTGACTATGTTAAGTTAATAGGGACATGACATAATGTTCAATCTCTTTAAATCAGATTGATATTTATTTTTAGCATTTTGGAGATATTCAGTCTATCTTGATTTGTAAAGGACTGTTTGATTTGAATTAGAAGAGCCATGACTGGTTTTCCAATACTACATATTTAAAAGTGTAGAGTAATTCTTTTAACATAATTACTAAACTATTGCTTACTAGCAATTAATTGCACACTGCAAAAATTTTAATATTAAAATATGTTTTAATGTCACTATTGGTGAGGACTGTATGATCTTTAAATGTATATCGTTTATTGTTATTATTTTAAAGTGTACCTAAAGTATACTTGCAATAATTCTTAATTCTTTTAGTGTATGTATTTATTTATTTTTCTAGGGTATATATTAAGAAGTAGAACTACTTATGCTAAAACATTTTACTGTTTTTTTAAGAAATCACCAAGGCCACATGTATCCAACAGTAACAACTTGACAGTTTTCTCTTTTAATGTTTTGAACCACTGCTGGTTTAAATTGTATACATTGATCAATAACACATTTATATTACAAAAGAAAGTAGGCTGTATTGTACAGCTGTCCTTAAAACAAATGACCTTGGACAGCCTGGATGATTCCATCAGTGTCACAGTTTTTACGGCCCATATCCCTCAGGGCTTCTTTGAGAAGCGAAATAATTAAGGAGCAGTAATTAACAGCATCAGACTAACAGTCCTGATCCCCCCACTGCAGGACCCTGGAGACAACGGATGAGGGCCTGATAGGATATGAGTGACATAACTGTCCGATTATGATGACCCTCCGTGAACACTAGTTGGTTTAGTAGACAGACACCCGTCCTGTTCGCCCTTTATCCAGTAGAAAAGTCAAGTGCAGCTGATCAGTAAAAGACACTAATGACTTTTAATAATGCAATGGAAAGAGTGGCCAATCTCAGAGTCAGCACTCACAAAATAATGATGCAGATCAGTCAGTGTTTCGTGGACCAGTGACCATCTCTAATGACACTGTGATGGTTCACAACGTACAGTCAAATGAAAATATTAGCATAAAGGATTGCATCGCTGATACGGGCCGTTACAAACTGACCATTTAATTCCCGTGTCATTTCCAACAAATGTCCAGTCATTTGTGATTACTGCTTGAATAAAGGTTTTCTCCCAAATCCTTTATTGAGAAAGATTCATTAATGAATCATTTAGACCGGTTTGTGAATCAGTCTGACGAATTCATTGAAAAGAACTGACTCAAAACAGCAACTTGCTCACAAATGGTACATTGTTGCATCATTGCGAAGCAAGTTTTATACCAAACAAGAGCAACGGACTATCTGACAGATATAACTTATTTTATAGCAGAGTGTAAAAATGGATAACTGATTAAAGACTTATTCCAGAATATTTTCCCACAATACTTTTTGAGTGACTGTGGGAAGACTTGACTAGTCATTTGGGTTCTTATCGCGAATAATCAGATTTTACCATATCTTCAGAGACAAGTTAACTGCATGTGCAGAAACTTTCAGAACTCCCTCCAACTGTTCAAATTGTAATGTGGGTGTTCAGAAATGTGGCCCACCCAGCCACGATGAGGTAATATAAACACACACACACACACACACACTATTATTCATAAACGCTTTCAAGTGTAGAATTTCACCAAATCATGAACTGTTCCTAAATCAAACGGTATAAAGTGACTGGCGTATTTCCTAGTAAACTGTGACTGACCCTCAGACTCCATAAGGAATATGTAAGGCAGGAATGCATGACATCACATTTGAACAACATTCTAAACTGAGGGATCAATCTGAAGTATTTTCATTCTGTAATTTACCAAAAAATCCTCTGGCTCTAAATGTTGCAAGTTTTTATTTTCAAGCGAATGAAGCAAGGGACAAATAAAAGATACTCTGTGAGCTGGCCACCACGACTTTTGATGTACTGCTGAAATTATGCCAACCAAAACCTCTAACCTCTGCTAAAGCTGAATAACCTTATATACGTAACAATTAACTTAAGATTTGCACTGACACCCCAAATGAACAACTGAAGAGAAGACCTCCCCTGTAGTGTAAAAAACAGTTTCACGCTTCATTTCACTGATTCTCCATGATTTGAAGTAATGGCACTAGAAGAACTACTTTGATGGGTGACTGCAAGATGTTGGACTAAAATACTGCACTGTGCAAGCAGTTTCTTAAGAAATTACCCTTATGCCCGGACCCTGATTAAAAACATAGTGGTAGATTTACTGTCTGAAAATCTTGTTTCATGCTTAGTTTGCCTAATTAGACTCCACACAAAGGTTATGATAATGAGAATATTCAACTCAGCGATATATCTAAAAAAGTAAGCAGCAAAGGTGTCTTTCGTTTGTCCTGTGCTTCCTCAAACCGTGAACAATGACATTAGCGCAGTCTAAACACGCTCTTCACTAAATGCCATACATATACTAGAGGCTTATCCACCTCCATCTAAGGTCATTTTGCCTTTGTGTTTATATCATCCTGTGAGTCACTGCAAACATAGCATTTACAACAACCCTGGATCTGCCAATCAGGGCCAAACAGACTTAAAAGCAGCCAATACAGATAAGAGCAGCCGTATTAATACCTCCCTTATGGTATAATGGGAAGATTTGCTATTTTGCTCTCTGGATCCTGTGGTAAGCTGTGAGAACCAGGGGGAGATAATCCCTCAGAAATACCTCTCAGCATGAGAAATCCGACACACAAGATTCACAGATGTAGCCAATACAAACTACACACAATCTCTTTAATGTAGTATCCCATTGTTAACCCAAACAGCAAGGAATAACAGCGGGATACAACAGCAGAGATAACAAAGTGGAATTGGATTGCTTTTGATTCACCATGACCTCTGAAGTTCAATAAGAGCATCAATAAAAAAAAAAAAAACAATATTCACAGGGAAAATACAACAGTCAAAAAAAACAAAAACAAAAAGTGCACAAAGTAACATAAATAATTAAAAAATGAATTAAAATTCTAAACACATACTTGATACTAATTTCATTTTAAGATATATGAATGAATAACAAATGTATGATGTTTAAATCTATTTCTCATCAAAATACTATCAAGTTTTATAAAGTATTACATATTATATGTTATATATGCAGCTAAAAAAAGTATATAAAACACTACGTCATGTGACTTTCCCAGATGATGTAACAAATGCCAATATTCACATATTAAAGTCCCCATCTATTACAATTATGAATTGTATGTAGGGCTGCACGATTAGGGAAAAATGTGCGATTGCGTTTATTAAGGTCAAAATTGCAATTTGCGATTGCGATAAGATATTTAAGTGGTTGGACTCAACTTGCTTGTTATGAAGGAAAATGCACACACAGATTACTAATAATGTTTTTCTGGCGCCCATGTTAGCGGATGAGAGCTTTCACGCAGGGGCGGGGCAACAGCGCGTAGCAGGTGCAGAGAAATGACATAAAGTGAAAAAAAAAAAAAAAGTGAAAGTGAAGTGACTTGTGGCCAGGTATGGTGACCCATACTTGGAATTTGTGCTCTG
>JAUCMU010000097.1:5260018-5271231 GCA_032275025.1 Enteromius treurensis | reverse complement strand
TGCCGGACCTGGGCCTCGAACCTGTGACCTTTGGGTTACAAGCCCAACTCCCTATCCATTAGGCCACGACTGCCCCTAAATAAAATAAATCGAAGCACATGGCACACAGTGTTCTGAGAAGAACGCTGGGAAATAAGACAGAAAGATGCTTGTCTACAACCTGCAGTACAAGCTGCCAGAATAAAAGCTCAATCGGCACGCGCTCCTGTTCTGAATACGCGCTGCTTATGCGTGCAGTAAAACTGGCGTATTTAACGCGACGCTTAATTCGCGTGAATCCTGCTGCAGGATGTCTAATTGCGTCTTTGCATTGACTTAACATGTAAATGACTTGCGCTAACCGCTTCATTCGCGTCTGGTGTGAGCAAGAATGATGTGGACGTCTTGTTACGTGTAATCACTAAGGCTGACATCGCGATTGCATTAATCGTGCAGCACTAATTGTATGTGTGCAGTACATAAACAAATATGAACTTTAGGTCATGTCTGTAAACTAGTGGTGGTAAAGCATACTGGTTAATCATCTGGAAATTAAACCACAAGGTTGCAGGCATGAACTAACACCAATGCATCATTTAGAAATACATTAAACACCTGTTTTGTCACTCTCTGGAGTGTTCAAATTGGACGTCCTTCCTAAAATACAAAAGGCAGCTACATATTTTTGTTGTACTGTATAAAGACAAACTATTTATACTGTGAGTTTTCGAGTAAAACTATTTTATTTTATACTCTTATTGTTATTTTCTTAACTATTATTAAATTCTTTCATATTCTTATTGTTTAATATTGTCTTTTATGTAGACGCCCAATCACTTTCCAATTCACTAAATGACAAAATCTGTTAGACTTTCACAGTACCTTTGCTTTGCCGGTGCTCTGTAAGATGTGCACCAGGGCGCAGGCCATCTCTTCTTTGTTCTTGACGCTGATGATTGGCTCCAGCACAGAGCAGAGCAGCATGTAGTTGTTGGTAGTGTACTCGGCAAACTCTTTGTAGAGCTCCATGGGCAGGATGTTCATGCTCTGGTACCGGGCCTTGATGCGGACCATGGGGCCCGCCGTTTTCCCTTTCCCTGGATTGGGTTGGCTAACTGGGTACCACTTCTCGACCAGCTGCCTGCTTGTGACATTCACCACTGGAATGCTCACCAGCCCCACGTAGTTGTTCTTGTCCTTTTTCTTCTTTTTGTCTGAGTCCCTATAGAGGTGGACTGTGATGTTCTGGACCGTAGGGAGGTTATTGAACTCAAAGTGTTCACCCCAGAAGATGTTATCCGTCTTCAGCTTGCAGGTGGTGCGGGCATAGAGGCCGTCGTCCAAGCAGAGCTCGCAGAAGTACTTTTTCTTGGGCGGAAGGTCCTTAGCTTCGATGATCCACAGCTGGAGCGTATTCTCCATTCGCCGACTGTTGTCCTAGAGATGGAAGGGCATTGTGAGGTCAGTGGACTGTTAGGCTGCCATGTCACGGCTGTAACGGATTATTACCGCATCAGTGTGGCATCTAACAGGGTCAGTGATTTAGAGATGACGTGATGAAATACCCTCTGCTTCAGATCACCCACCCTTGGCTTGAAATTAAAAAGCCCTTTACTTTAGATCACTTCATGTCCTTCACATAAAGATAGCAGGACGGCGCTGTAAATACTGTGTGACATCATTCAGCAGTTAATGTCATTCACTGGCCTTTTTTTAATAGAGAAGTCTTGCCAGTGTGAAGTCATGTGGTTTAATATACGAGGGACAGCCATAAAGTTGACCCGCATCATGCTGCAGTTAAGGTTAAGCCTTTGTTGGACTATAATAGAGGTTAATTTATAGATATCCCTCCTTCCTCTTATAACTTAGGAGGCAATGGAGGATGAGATCAGAATAAAACTAAATGTCAGTTATTTCTGAGGCCATAGACCATCGCAAATCACTGAACTGAACAGACTACAGTCCTCACTCCCCAGCGGCATACAGCAATTCTTGGCCATCCACACTGCCCCACCCACAATTAGTCATGTCACGCAGAAGCATCAGCTTCAGAATCATGCAGCCCGAGGCTTGAGGTGTAACGGTTAAAGGGTTAGCTCAACCAAATTCTGTCATTGATTACAAACTAACCCTCTAAAGTTGGTTTTAGAGTAATGACTAATTATATTCAAGCATACACCACTTGCCTTGAACAAAGAGTTGGTGCACATTTGTTTTTCATCAGTAAGGTTATAATTTTTTGGGAATGCATATCAACTGTGTATTAGCCGAACTGCTATTTTCAGACGCATTATCAGATTTAAGCCGGAGCACGGTGCAAGTGCGTGCCGTACCGTGGGTGTAGAACAGTACTGTTGGTTTTTATACATCCTTACTGTATAAAGATTCTAGAATAATAAATAATTCATACATACATACATAAATAATAATACAGTTTCCATTTTTGAGTGAACTATACCTTTAAGGCTTGACGGATGAATAGCTCTCAAACAGCAGATGACTTTACTAAAGGCACTGGGCACTGTGTAGGGCTCTGGCGCTCATGGATATTCCCACACAAATAAACACCCACTAAGGCAATTGATTTCGCATCTCGCTATTGAGGTGCTCCATTGTGCAACCTCATCACAGATAATGAACTAATTAGGCAGACAGAAATGAGCCTCTGCCGCAGCAGCTAATGCCTGAGCTATGATCATCTCCACACTACAGCATCAACATCTGTCTGGAAGCATCATCTGTTCACGGAAAAGCTCTGTAAAGCCTGGCTCTGGTGTTCACCTCAGAAACTCACCGAGTAATTAAAAAGTAAGACTGAGCGATGGGGAGACATTAAACACATCCCCAGGCAAGCTGTGAAGAAGGCAAACATAACTTGAAGGTTGTGCTTGAATTTTTGTTCCAATCTAATTAATCATTAATTTGCTTAATCATTGATTGGTGAAATGAGCTGTCGGATGAGAACTTTCTTGGCATGCTCAAAGCGACCATATGTTTTGCTGTTTCTTTCCTGCGTCTCATGTGCTTATATCAAAGAGAGGCGGAAAAAAACCCTGCCCTGAATTTCATCATTCTTACAGATGCAGAAACATTATTTGATGTCTTTTTTCTTTGCATTGAGTTGCATTTCTTCAGTAATAAATCAAAGCATTTGCATCAGGTATGGTTTTAGCCTATGCAGGTATAAAAGCATCTCGGCAGAAAGGCGAGTTTACCTTATTAGGGTGGATGGCCCGTCGCAGGTTCTCCATCCATTTGTCTCTCTCTGCGGCTGAACGACAGGAAAAGCACTTACTACCTGTGGAGGTGCTCACCTGGAACAAAAGTTGATAATTGTCAGTTTGGTGCAACAATCTCACAGCTTCCAGCTCGCTTCAAAAGCAAACCTGTGCTATGTTTTATTGAAAATAGGATACAAACTGCAAAACTGAAGCAAATCATGCTTACTGACTTTGCTGACATGCTTTTTGGATATACAGTAAATACAGCACTTAAAAAAATGTTCAGAAATCTGGATACAACCAATCACACGTTCTGAACATGAGAGATTTAAATTAAATCCAATTTGAACCAAACCCTGCTCAATACAGATTTGATTTGATTCTTATTTTGATTAAATTCTGGCTTAATCCATAAGCTCTTGATTTGTTTTGATTCTGGTTTCAATTCAATTTTAAATCATTTGTAAGTATTTCAGTTATAGTATCCATTTTTACACAATTCACTCTCTATTTTATAGTATAGTTGAAAAATGTGTTTCCCACTGAAATTCTAACTCTTCATTAAAAACTTACACTAGTATTGACACCCTTAGCAATTATAAGCAAATGTAAGCAAAGGTGGCTGTGAAAATAAATCTGCGTCGATTATCTTTTTGATCTTTCACTCAAAAAATTCACAAAATTCTATTTCAACTATCATTAAATTAAACATTTGAAAATCGGGAGAAAAGACACATTTTTCTCCAGTACATGTTGGCCACAAGTATTGGCACCCAAATTATTGCTACATCCTTTTCCCAAGATAGCAGCTAAAAAAAGTCTAAAAAAGATATCCAGGACCTCCGGCAGAAATATAGGCCCACAAAATCATATATGCAGCAGTGCATTTCATTATACACATGCCATACTTTTATCCCTGTGTTCATCAAACCTATCTTGAGTGCTTGTTGCAAAAAACTTGAAAAATAAATAAAAAAAAAAGTTTTATCTGACCATAGCAACCAGTGCCAATTGAAATTCCAGTCGTGTCTGAAAACTGAATTTGTTTTTTGGATAAGCCAGGAGATTTTCCCTTGAAACCCTCCCAAACAACATGTGTTGATGTATGGGCTGTTTGACCATTTTTTAGGCTTTCTGAACATGAAAGTCATGATATTTCTGCAGTTCTCCAGCTCCTTGGAGAGTCTTTAACCGCTCAAACTCTCCTTCTCACAGTGCATTACTACGACACAGACACACATCCTCTTCCAAGCAGTTTTTTAACATTTTATGTTGATTGAAAATTCTTAATTATTTCCCTGATGGTGGAAATGTGAGTTTTCAGTGCTCTAGCTCTTTTTTTAAGCCATTTCACTAATTAAACTTTAAATTATCTTTTGCTCCCCATCAGAAATATATTCTTTGGTTTTTGTCATTGAGATGGATGATTTAAGTGAATTTGGGCTTTGTTTCCTTTTCTATTTATATTCCTGTGAAACAGGAAGCCAGGGCTGGATAATTTCATGTTTATAATCACACTGGAGTGCTCAATTTTGTGAATACGAATGGGAATATACTTCAGAGATATTTTACTCATAAGTATTTCTAGGGGTGCCAATAATTGTGGCAAACATGTATTGGATAAAAAAAAATTATCCTCTGCTTTAATTGTTTTACTTCATTGATAGGTTAGAATTTAGTAATTTTTTTAATGAAAGATCAAAACAATAAGCAATGCAGATTTATTTTCACAACCCCCTTTGCTCAGATTTACCAAGGGTGCCAATATTAGTGGAGGGCACTGTTCTGTATAATGTGTAAATATCAAAAAAAGTATTATTTATTGACATGTATATCGTTATTATATAAAAGTTTTATTTACTCATTAGGGCATGTGAATGAACACAGGCTTGCTGTTCAGCATGTGTTGTTTCAGCAAAGTGTTTATGTGATCTACACGCTACAGGTGACATACTGTAATATTGATTGTAAATTAACATGTCATAAGGGTCGAAAGAGATCAGATCAGCAAATTTACAGAAGCATTTAATGTAAAGCAAATGAAAGAGCTGTATATATACCTCAAAGCAGTAATCCTGCCCGAGGATGGAGCTGTGCACTGGTTTAATAAGGACCTCCTCCTCCATGCTGAGGTCCAGAGCTTCTACTGCACTGCTGGGACTGAGCAAAGACTCGTGAGAGCGTGACTCCTTCAGCCTGGGCATCAGATGAGACCTGCAACAAGAACAAACACCAACCAGTGACACAAGTGTCTTGCGTGTACACACACACTTTCAATACACACCATAATCGTTTATCTTAAAAACAAGACAAGATAACCGAATGGTTTTTTTTATAGCAACCAAAAAGCAAGTGTTATCACTGCCTAAAAGGCAGCTTTAAAGAGATACAATGGATACAGCAGTATTGAGGATCAAAGAATAATCGATATTTGAATTTCATCAACATAGTTTGAGTCTGCAAAGTGTGAAGACAGCAGCAATAATATAGCATTAATAGAGGTCACACAGCAAATGTTCTATAATATTACTGCTAGTACAGTGGAAATAAACTTCAGACCACTGCAATTTAAACTTCAAATTGAAGGAAAAAAAAAAAATCAGTAAATAAGAGTGAAAAGGTCTGAACTGGGTCAGAAAAAAGGACCTCAAAATATTCTGTATAATATAAGACATATGTATATTGCATAAAGGTATTAATTATTTATTAGGGCATGTGAATGAACACAGGCTTGCTGTTCAGCATGTGTTGTTTGAGCAAAGTGTTTATGTTTTCTGATCACTACAGGTGTCATTAACTGAGCTGTCGGTTAAAGTTAGTGCGCACAGAAATTGATTAGTGCTCTGACTAGATAATTAGTTCCTTACTTAATCTGTTAATTATCTCTTAATAATATAAAATATTGCAATACATTTCAATATCTGTTAACTTGTAAAGCAAAACAATTCAGTAAGGTACCAGATCATAGAGGAAGATATGTGTGCTTGCATGCACGTGTGAACAATGAAGCCATTTAAGATGCCAATACCACTTGTGTCACATCAATTCAACACGTTCCGGATCCGTAATAAACAGTGATGGGAGATAGCAAGCATATCATTGGAAAATTCAACATGTTTACAGCTGTAATTAGAGTGGGAGATCTCATCTAAGATGAAGCCTGTGTTGGTCTGAACTGACGTTAATTAGTGCTTGCTACAAAGCAGATCTGATCTGGGAACAGTTCCACCACTCATTCCTTCATGTCAGCTGGAGAGAGACGTACACAGAACACTCTTCATCTTCTGATCTCCAAGGAATAGATCACACAAAAATGAGAAATGATGTTATTATTTACACACCCAATATTGTTTTGCAGCATAACCCCTAAAAATTGGGTGGCTGTGCATCTGGCTGTGAGGAAGGTTTAGTATAGTAGGTTAAGTAAGGCACTAGTAAAAGATAAAACGGCTTCGGTTCTATCATGACAACCCTTTGTTGATTTTACCATGATAACGGATATAACATTGTTTATGTATTTGGTCTTGGTGGAATAGATCTGCTTTGCTGCTGCAAGCAAATAAAGGAACTTGCTACTGCCAATGCATATGTCAATGCATGCTGTGAGTGTTTAAGACATACTGCTGCTGCAAAAACGGCATATAAAATAACCCATAGAAGATCTATACAGGTGGAGCTGGGGAAGGAGGAGGATTTCAGACTCTTAAAGCACACTGCAAAATGCTTACGTGGATGCTAACCAGCCATTTAAATGTAAAGCAGCAAGTTCATTGGCTGCGTATGCAACATGAACCAATCAGCCTGTGCAAAGTATTTTAGTGTTGTAAATATCATTAGTCAATTATATACACTAGACTGCTTTCTAACTGTATACATTTGTTACATCTGGAGTTCAACAACCAAATTTTTTTTGTTTGGTTTAATACTTTGTAGTGTAGATGATTCATAAAATTTAACTAGTTGCTTATTAGCATGCATATTACTAAAATAGTAGCCATTTATAAATAGGAATTCAGCACATATTAGTGCATTACGTATTTTACATGACCTTATTCACTAGGATTATCCCTTCTCCTACCCAATACCTAAACTAAAATACCAATACCAAAAAACAACTACCTTGATTACTATTAAAAAGCAAATTAGGAATTTATTAAAGGAAATGTAATAATTAATAGTAAATAAGTGTTACCAAAACTATTTTTAATTTGAAAAAACTGGCATGCGTGTCATACTTGCATACTTCTTTTGAATGGAAAACGAGCAGCTCAGATATTCTGCTTAACATCTAATTCTGTTACATAGAAAAGATCATAGAACTAAAATGTCATAGGGACAATCAAATATTTGCTGGTGATGCTCTCTTAAAAAAAATCCCACATTTCTCACTTAACAAAGAAACATTCTAATCTTCTAGGAAGCGACCCACATTTCTCTCCATAAACAACCATCATCAACAGTTGCTGTGTGTATCTTATAAATTATTTACTATTCTCTATTACCCTGCACTCTTTATTTACCTCCCTTCCCCCTCTCTTTGTTTTCCTTTCCTTGCACTCTCCTTTCTCTCCTCCACAAAGATCTTCAGAGGTAAGACTATACTCCCGAGACCTGCCTCGTCTCCTAACCACTGAGGCTTTAGAGAGCAAAACGTGTGTGTGTGTGCGCGTGTGTACACAAACTGGTTTATTTCTGTTTGGCTGAGGTGAAACGAAGCAAAGGGCTCTGAGAGTAATTGGAGCAGAGGGGATTGTGGGATTGATCTACGCTTGAAGCAGCGTTATAAAGACAGAGTATCAAGCTAGCAGTCCAAACGACAGGTTGAGTTCCAAAACGAGGAGAAACCAACGTCAGTTTTCCTGACTGGGAAACACTGATGGGATGGCACTGACAGGAAGTATTGGGAATAGCTGTCAAAAACCAGCTTGATGGAAAGGATGTTAGAAGAGAGAAAGGAAAAAATCTAAAGCAACAGTGTGTGTTGGGGGTTCATCTGAAATGGCGTCAATCACTTAGTTACTGGGTATGAAAACTTTTGAACATCAAAATAAGAACTTTTTTCCTTGAGTAGGACTTAATGTTAGCTCTTCAAGACTGTATCATGAGAGAAGAAGGGATCAGGAGTGAAAATACCACACTTTTTCGGCCTGCAAGTTTAGAAGGGGATCAAGTGCCACTAAAACTAAGACTTTCTATGGGCTCATCTAAAGCTTATCTTTCGTTTTGAGGATAAGGTAAAAGAAATATCTGATCATTCAGAACTTTCTATGCAACATGAGACAATAACTCAACCACTTTTGAACCATGAACATGAAGGGCATTAAAGGGATAGTTCACCCGATTTTTTTTTTTTATTCTGTCAACACAACTACCACATTCAAGGCCTAGAAATGTAAAGAGAAGCAAATAAGAAATTGTCACTTATGTTTTCTTTGTGCACAAAAAGTGTCTTCATAAAATGATTGTTCAACCACTGATTTTGAAGGACAGTCTGATTTCTCACAACACCATTCCAGCTGCGACACAAAAGTGTTATCCTGAGTACAATCATATCTAATTTTAGAAATAATGTTTTTAAAGGACACCCAAGAAGAGCACTTTCTCATTTGTACTAATATGATGTAACGGCACATTCTGGATCATCTAAATATTGCCACTGGGCAAATCAGAGTGAAGCGCATTCTGGGAGTTAGAGGTGAGCCTAAGAGAGGAAAAAGGACATGTTCAGGCAAGAGGATTGTGCGCGAGGTGTACCCTGAGAGGAATGTGTGTATGTTTACTAGTCCTTGGCTGTCTATGTGTCGAAATAAGTCTGATTTAAAAGCAAGTGAGACTAATAAGGAGATGGATGTAAAACACAGACACATGGAAACACACCCACTGCTCCACATGGAGTGTGTCTCTAGAAGGTTAACTGTCACATCAGTCTAGCAGAATGAATGTTAATGTCAGCATTGGAGGCAATGAACGACACCGTATGAATGATAATACAGTCGCTCTAACTGTGTTCGCTGTGTGTGTGAAAGAGAGAATGTATTTTAGCCTGTTAGTGTGATGTTGGCACGCTCAGTGATGTGGTGTGCATGCTTAATGGCATGTGTTACAAGCTCTTTCATGTTATGCATCTCCTACCAACGAAAGCGAGCATGTGTGAGTGTGCTTTTGAGGCGGGGAGGTACTAACACAAAACCCGAAGTGAAAAGCTCACCTCCAAATACTTATCACCTCAAACAGAGCAGCACGCACATGCAGTCTGCTGAGAAGCAACTGACCCGTTTGTCCTTGGAAAAGAATCCTTTTCATTACACTTTGCTATGTTCTCTCTTTATCTTTCAAATTTTTTTTTTTTGCTCCAAATTTACCCAGAATCCTCTTCTTCCCAAATGGATTCATCCCCTGCGCACACACTTCCTGTCTTCACAGTGTTCTGTATCTCTGTCTGTGTAAATATTTCAGACACTGCACCAGACATAAGTCACACTTCACCCTCCATCTCTCCTTTTCTGTTCTTCTTTTTAACTCTGAGCGCTTTATATTTTCAGTCCTAGGCCATATCTTCTAAAAATATACAAATAAATAGAATAAACCAATTTGAATCTGAAAATAAACATAAAAAAGAGGTGATAGTGTCATGATATAAACATTTTAAAATATTTTTATTTTTATTTTTTATTTCCATGACAGCACGCAAAAGTCAGAAAGGAAAACGGAGATAGAAATGCTCTATAAATAAATGTTTTGAACTAGTATAAGTGACAGGCTGACAGAAAAAAAGAAGATTACACTTTCAGGGCTACAGAGTGCTTTGCAACTAAACTAATAATAATTTTCAGTGAATGAGATCACTTCGATACTGAAAGCAATAAACTAGTTTTAACTCAAATTCTAACTAAAAATTAGGCCTAACAAAATTATCTACATAACAATAACAAATGCTCAATCATTTATTCAGTAAAATGAAAACTACCTCATGTTTCATTCAAATTGAAGCCATCCAAGGTGTAAATGATGTACTTTTTTCAGACGAACAAAAAAAAGACATATTTTTGTTACAAAAATCCATTGATCTGCTTCAGACGACATGTGATAACCCCCCCCCGAAGGCATATAGGTTAGTTTCCGACTGTGTTTGTCTGAAAAAAAGTAAGTCATATACACCTAGGATCGCTTCGGAGTGAGTAAAATATGGGGTCATTTTAATTTTGATGTAAACTATTGCTTTTTCAAACCCTGTAGGTAAAACATCACAAACTTGTAAGCGACAGTGTATGTGTTTGATTCACTTTAATGAACCAGTTCATCCAAGCCAGAGAGAAACTCATAGCAACCCGTGACTAAACAACAAATACATGCAACGAGGTCACCCAGCAATACCAGAATCAAAATCAATATGTAGCTTTTTATAAATAAGAGGACCAGGAGAGAGTCACTGGTCTTGTTCTCTAAATTTAACAAAAGATTTATACCCCATGAGGCAAAAAGAAAGCAATCCACTGTCGTCTTCTCATGGAGAGTGTGAAGAGAGTTCACACCTTGACCAGTCATGTTAGATCTCCTGCTATGCACTGAACAGTAGTATCAGAAGACTAAACACATTTGACAAATTAGAGACTGTCTGTGATGCCACTCAACATAATAATTTAATTAAATCAGTGAGATGCTTGGTATGAAACAAAAATAAAATCAATTTGATTCTTGCAAATGTAGTGTTTTTAAAGATTATTCTTCCCATTAGACAGCAATGAAGGTAATGTGTATATATATATATTAGTGGTGGGCCGTTATCGGCGTTAACGCGAGACTCTTATCGCGCGATAAAAAAATATTAACGTTAATCTATTCTCAAAGTTGGGTTGTAGTCTATACTACAAGCTATGGTGACTTTCACCCTTAGTATGGATGTATAGCCGAATTACACTGTAGCCTTATTCGGACAGGACTAGTTTTCTAAACTACTGTACGTGTGAGCTTCGATCCTTATCACCTGTCGTCCGTGATCTTCATATACCGTTT